>PUFA01002328.1:0-28648 GCA_003508835.1 Eonycteris spelaea | reverse complement strand
AATGCTGTGATGAACATAGGAGAGCAAATATCTTTGAGATTTAAGAGTTTTCAAGTCTTTGGAGTAAATACTCAGTAGGTGCATTGCTGGATTTTATGGCAGATCAAGTCTTAGTTTTTTGTGGAGCCTCCATACTGTGGCTGATATTGGCCTACTGTGGAGCCCATCCCAAGGGCCACAAACCAATGCATCTGGAGGCTGGCACCAGATCCCAACAGACCAACACCTGACTAGCCCCATTAGCTAAAGGCTAGGCAAAAACAGATATCACACAAAACCGAGAGAGATCATACCCAAACACCCCGGCAGAGGAGATCAGAGACAATGTGGCACTGGGACAACCAGGACGGTTTCCACGTTACGTCATCTGGCAAAGGCTGAGAGACGAAACATAAATTCCGGACACATAGAAATGAACACAGAGAGACTAAGAAAATGCGAAAACAAAGAAACATGCCACGAATGAAACAACAGGAGAAAACTCCAGAAAAGAACTAAATGAAATGAAGGCAAGCAACTTACCAGATATAAAGTTCAAAATAATGATTCTAAGGATTCCCAATGAACTTATGGGAGAACAGATGAGCACAATGACAATATCAATAGAGAGATAGAAAGAATAAGAAAAACAAACAAACAGACAAAAATAACCAGACAGAAAAGAAGAATACAGTAACTGAAATGAAGAATACACTAGAATGATGCACAAGTACAATCCTGTAGCAAGAAGCAGAAGATCGAATCAGCGAACTGGAAGACAAGGTACAGAATGAACCCAAACAGAAGAGCGAAAAGAAAAAAAAAAGAATTTTAAAAAATGAAGATAGTTTAAGAGACCTCTGGGACAACAAGAAGCACAACAATATCCAGATCTTAGGAGTACTTGAAAGGAGAAGAGAGAGGGCAAGGGATTCAGAATCTATTTGAAAGAAATAATGACAAAACTTTCCTAACCTGCCAAAGGGTTAGACATACAAATTCAGGAATCACAAAGATTCCCAAAAAGTGGAATTCAAATAGACCCAAAACACATCATAATTCAAATGACAAAGATCAAAGACCAAAAGGGAATCTTATAAACGGCAAGAGAAAGGCAGTGACTTACTTTCAAGGGTACACCCATATGAATGTCTGCTGGTTTTTCAGTGGAAACTCTGCAGGCCAGAAGCCACTGTCAAGAAATATTCAAAGTGATTTAAGAAACAAAAACAAAAACAAAAACAACAAAAGAAAACCAAAAACAAGAATCTATAAACTCCAATGCTCTAGCTAGCAAGGCGTTTGAATCAAATGGAAAGTAAGATAAAGAGCTTCCAAGACAGGACAAAGTTGAAGAAATTCATCACCAACAAGTCAGTATTATAAGAACTGTTAAAGAGTCTTCCGTAGAAAAAGAAGGGGTAAACAAGAAGAATAGAAATAACAAATAAGAATGATAAAATGGCAGTAACTATGTACCTTTCAGTAATCAGCTTAAATGTAAACAAATGAAATGTTCCAATCAAAAGACATAGGGTAGCCAAATGGATAAGAAAACAGGACTTATCCATCATTGTAAGCTGTCTACAAGAAACCCATTTTAAATCAAATGACCCACACAGACTGAAAGTAAAGGTATGGAAAAAGATATTTCACGCAGATGGAAATGAAAACAAAAACAACTGGGTAAACGATACTTATTGCAGATAAAGTAGACTTTAAATAAAAGCTTATAACAAGATATAACAAGGGCATTATATAATGATAAAGGGATCAATAAATCAAGAGGACATACCCTAGTAATATATATCCACACATCATAGGAACAGCGACATATATAAAGCAATTATTGAGTGACATATTGAGATCAAGAGTAACACACTCACAGTAGGAGACTTTCAAACCCCATTGACACCATGCACAGATCTTCCAGGCAAAGAATCAAAGGAAACAATAGTCCAAAAAGGCACACTAGAGCAGATGGATTTAATAGATATGTTCAGAGCATTTTACCCCAAAGAAGCAAAATACACATTCTGCTCATGCACACATGGAACTTTTTCCAGGATAGACCACATGTTAGGAGACAAAACAAGCCTCAATAAATTTAAGGAGACTGAAATCCTATCAACCATCTGCTCTGAGCACAATGGTACGAAACGAGAAATCAACGAAAAGAAAAAAAACCTGGAAAGGACACACTCATGAACGCTAAATAACATGGTACCAAATAATAAATGGCTTATCAATGAGATCGAGGGAAAAATCAAAGCATACCTAGAGACAAATGAAAATGCAAACGAATGACTCAGAATCTATGGGACTCAGGGAAAGCAGTCCGAAGAGAGAAATTCATAGCAATACTGGTCTACCTCAAGAAACAAGGAGAAGGTCACATACACCATCTCACCTGACTCTTACAAGAACGAGAAAAAGAACAGCAAACATAGCCCAAAGTGAACAGAAGGAAAGAATTAATAAAGATCAGAAGGGAAATAAAGGAAATCCAGTCTAGAAAAAACAATATAAAAATGAAGAAACACAAGAGCTGGTTCTTTGAAAGGATAAACAAAATAGACCTACCTTTAACAAGACTCATCAAGGAAAAAAGGCCTCAAATAAATGGAATCGGAAATGAAATAAGAGAAATAGACACAGACGCCACAGAAATACAAAAGATCTTGAGAAAATAATATGAGGAATCATATGCCAACAAGTTGGACAATCTGGAAGAAATGGACACACTCCTAGAAACATACTATCTCCCAAAGCTGAGTCAAGAAGAAAGAGAAAATCTGAAGGGACCGATTACCATAAAAAAAAAAATAGAATCATTAATTGCCTCCCCCAAAACAAATGGCCTTGACCAGATGGCTTCATAAGCAAATTTTACCAAACAATAGAAGAAGAATGAATACCTTTTCCCAACGTATTCCAAAACACTCAGAAACAGGGAAGGATCCCTAACACCTTTATGAGGCCGCCATTACCTTGATTCCAAAACTGGACAAAGACATTACAAAATGAGAACACTAGAAGTCGATCTCTCAGGAACATTGAAGCAAAAATCCTCAACAATATATGAGCAAACCAAATTCAGCAATACATTAAAAATATCATACACCACGATCCTGTTGCATTCATTCCTGGGATGCAAGGTTTGTATGAGAAACAAAAATGAATTAATGACATCCAGCATGTTAACAAATCGAAAGATAAAAACCATAAGATAGTATCAATAGAGGCAGATGAAGCGTTCAACAAAACCCAGCCTCCATTTATGAAAAACCTCTCAGCAAAGTGGGAATAGAGAGACCATAGCAACAGAATATAGGCCAGATATGACAAACCTACAACTGACATCGCACTCTGGGGAAAGTCTAACAATGTTTTCTTTAAAACAGGAATGAGACGCGGACGCCCACTTTGCCCACTCCTCTCCCACATTGTGTTGGAAGTCTTAACCACAGCAAGAAGGCAAGAAAGAGAAATGAAAGGTAACTAAATTGTAAAGAAGAAAAACTCTTGGTATTTCCCCTAGGCATCATACTAGACAGACAGAATCCTAAAGGTTCGCAAAACACAGTTAGAACTAAACAATGAATTCAGTAATGTAGCAGGTTACAAAATACATCTTTAGAAGTCATTTTTATACACCAGTGATCAACCTTTGGAAAGAGAAGTTAGAAAACAAACATATATACGACCACACCGAAAACTGTAAAATACCGCAGAATCAAATAAAACAAAGAGATAAAGACCTGTACACTGAAAATTATGTCATTCAAAAAAGAAACTGAAGAAGATACAAATACATGGATGGCTATTCCATACTCATGGGATAGGAAGACTCAACATCACTCAAATGGCCCTTCTACACAAAGCAATCTACAGATCCGATGCAATCCCCATCAAAATACAAATGGCATTTTGAGAGACTGAGAAGAAATAATCCTAAAATGTATTTGGAATTGTAAAAGACCCCGAAGAGCCATGACAAACTTGAGAAAGAACAACAAAGCTGGAGGTATCACACTAAGTGAATCAAACTACACTACTAGGATACAATAATCAAAACAGCAGCTGGTGCTGGCATAAAAACAGATACATTGATCACTGGAACAGAAAAGAGAGCCCAAAATATATCCATGCCTATCCTTTCACTCAATATATGACAAATCAGGCTAGAATATACACTTTGATAAAGACAGTCTTTCAATAAATGGTGTTGGAAAAATTGCACAGAAAGATCACAAATAAAACAACAAAAAAACAACAAACAAAAAAACAGAAAATAGACCACCTTCTTACACCATATACAAAACTAGACTCAAAATGGATTAAGGGCTTAAATGTAAGACTCAAAACCATAAAACTTCTAGAAGAAACCACAGGCTGTAAACTCTGCTAATACTAACAGGAATTTCTTTTCAGATATATCTCTGTGAGCAAGGAAAACAAAAGAAAAAATAGAAAAAAGGTTTTGTGCAGCAAAGGAAACAATCGACAAAATAAAACAAAAAGACAAATGAGTAACTGGGAGAAGATATTTGCTAAATATACATCTCATAGGGGTTTCATATCCAAAATATATAAAGAGCTCATACAGCTGAACAGCAAAAGAACAAACAATCCAACTAAAAAATGGGCAGAAGACATGGACAGATACTTCATCAAAGAGGAAATGCAGTTCGCTAATAGACATATGGAAATTTGCTCAAGATCACTAATCATCAGAAAAATGCAAACTGAAAGCAACGAGATATCACATGACACCCGTCAGAATGACTATCATCACTAGATCAGAGAACAACAGGTGCTGTCGAGACTGTGGAGAAAAGGGAGCCCTCATACACCGTTGGTGGGATTGCAAATGGGTGCAAGCACTATGGAAAATAGTCTAGAGGTTTCTCAAAACCTTACAAACGGATAGACCATTTGATCCTTCATTTGCACTTCTGGGGATTTATTCAAAGAAAACAAAACAATAATCTATGAACCCCAATATTCATGACAGCACAATATGGAATAGCTAGGACATAAAAGCAACTTAAATGCCCATCAAGAGACGATTGGATAAAAGGAATGGTTCATATATATAATGTAATATTACTCAGCCAACACAAACATGAAATCCTTGCATTTGCAATGACATGGGTGGATGTACAGATTATTATGCTGAGTGAAATAACCAGACATAGAAAGAGAGACACCATACGACTTGCTTATATGCACAATCTAAGGAACAAAAAGAACAAACTAATGAAAAACTGACTCTCATATATGAAGGACAATTTGGTCACAGACAGAGAGGATGGCAGTTTGAGGGCTGGAAGGGGGATATGAAGGGTTAAAGGAGAACAGATTACTAGTTGATAGATGGACGTGGGGAAGGGAAGCACAGCCTAGGGAATGCAGTTGGCAGTAATAATTTGGCTAGGCGGAAAACCAGAGGAGAGGAGCAAATCGGGGGATCGTATTAAAAACCATACAAATTCTCACTAATGTACTTGAAACTATATACTTGAATCTAAGGGAAAAAAAAAAAAGACATGCTGAGTAAAAGTGTCCGGTGCCATATGGGATCTAAAGGAAAAAGGAAAAACCAATAATACACTAGTGATTCTGGCTATATTTAAAATGTTGTCATTGCATGCAATATAATTTTTTAAAAGTTATTTCATTTATATCTGCTAGAAACTCAAGAAACTTTTGCCAACTGGAGTAATGGAAAATATCATCTTCTAGGACCAGACCACAACTATATCGATTGCATACTATGTTTTATGTAATAGAAAATAAAGATGAAAAATAATTTTAAAAGCAATTTCTAAAATACTTGACAAATGACCAGTTTGATATATGAAATATAACAGAATACAGCATTTATTTTAAGGAGCATTCTACATATTATCTCATTTGATTCTCAAATTCTAACAACATATAGATGGCGGTCATTGGAACAGCTAAAACTTTTGAGTATTAGGTGTCAGGAACTGCATTTTCACATTTATTATCTCATATGTTATCTCACATATCATTTAACCATTCATAGCTTTATCAGAATGTACTGTGATCCAGGGTTAACCCATGCCACATGGTTTTGTATTTATGACACACGTGAGTAAATTGGGGTATGTGATTTCTACAAGTTTCCATAGGTATGTAGCCTTTGTGGTGGGACCTCTGTGTCTTTACTAACAATGGAGCGACTTTGAAAACCCCTTTCTGAGGCAATTACCTTAGTCGTTTTTTGCTTGTTTTTGTGCACTTTAGGCAGAGGAAGGACTAAGTTATTTCCTCTAATTTAACATTTTAGTCTTAAGAGATTTCCTTTGATACTATGATATCATGTACCATTTTCACCAAAGTAGATTATTTTTATAATTTTTATACCAAATTATTGTTATATAGAATAGGTTACAGTATTGGGCTCCAGAGACAAACGGACTGTTTCTAAGTCCACCGGATCCATAATTTTCAGTGACTCAGGCCTCTGCCCCTTAAAAGATCTGCCATTTTGGCAAATTCCCTTTGTTTTAAAACTTTAATTACTTTCAAGTATGCAGTGCATTGGTTACACATCTATAGAGTTAGGATCCCCCCAATTGCTCCCTTTTTCCCCTGACCCTCCACCTGGCCAATGTATTAATTGCATTCCCTCCGCTATGCTCCCCATCCCTGTGAGCTTGCATCACCTACTATTTTCTAATTCTTTAACCCTTCACCCCATTCTCCAGCCTCAAAAGTCCCCCTCCCAATTTTCTGTCTGTCACCACATTGTCCACTATCTTTGTGAGTCTGTTTTCTTTTTTTTTATTATTACTTGGTTCTTTTTATTCCTTTAACTCTGTTTATAAGAGATATCATATAGTGGTTATCTTTGTCTGACTTAAATACGTTCTATGTCCATCAAAGCAATAACTTTTCCATCCTCTTCCCTGTCATATGTAGTGGTCTAGTTTTTGTATTCTTTTTGCCACTCTATCTTTTGGTTGGAGCACTTAATTCTTCTCCATTCAAGGGACGTATCGATAGGAATGCAGTTGTTTCTAGTTTTTATTCCTCTTTTTGATACATGTTTTTCCTCCTTAAAGAAGACCCTCCAACATTTCCTGTAATAATGTGGTGATACATTCTTTTAGCCTATTTTTGTCTGGGAAGCTCTTTATCTGTCCTTCAACTCTAAAAGATAGCTCTGCTGGATAAATTATTCCTGGTTGTAGATCCCGGGTCTTCATCCTGTCGCATATATATATGTGTGTGTGTGTATATATATATATATATATATATATATATATTATATATTATATATAATATATATATTTTTTTTTTTGCCAAGCCCTCCTGTCCTGCACAGTTTCTTTTCAGAAATCAGCTGCCAGTCTTATGGGTATTCCCTTATAAGTACTTATTTCTCTTTGTCTTGTTGCTTTTAATATTCTTTCTTTGTATTTAACCTTTGGCATTTCAGCTATGATGTGTCTTGGTGTGGGCCTCTTTGCATCCCTGATATGGAGAATTCTCTGAACTTCCTGGGGTTTTATGCCGATTTCCTTCACCAGGATAGGGACGTTTCCATCATTATTCGTCAATCAGCTGCTCAACATCTTGATTTTCTTCCGTTATGCTGATCAGACAAATATTTGGAGACTTCATAGAATCTCCTATCCTCCTTCAATTATTTTTAGAGTCCTAGCATCTCTTTTTTTGTCATTCTGATTGAGTGCCCTGATTGACTTTCCTGTCCTCCAGATAAGGCATTTGTTCCTCTTCTTCATTCACTTTGTTTATTCCTTTGTTCATGTCATTTAATATACTTCTCATCTCAGATCATGTGTTCTCAACTTCAGACTGGTTCCCTTTTATAATGCCCATTTCCATTTTTATCTCCTTCTGGAATCCTATACACTTCCCAAAAGTTCATTGAGCATCTTTATAACTAATGCTCAAATCTCTGCATCTGAGCGATTAATTGACTCCATTATATCTGGATATCTGTTCTCGTCTCTCTTATGGCTTCTGCTTCTTTGTCTTCCCATTTGTCTGCCTTTCCTTGTCTGTTTCTATGTACTAAGCAAACCCCTCAGTCTCCTGGTCTTATTAGTGTGGATTTCTGAAGTAGGTGTCCAGTGGCACAATCCTGAGAGGAGTTAGCTGTAGGCCAAATTTCGTCCAAGCCTCTGCTCTTCGGGGTCACCTGTTAAGAATCAGCAGCAATCCAAAGATGCTGTGCTTCAAGTTGGCTTGAAAGGCCACACCAGAAATGGGGTTCAAATGCCTCCACCAGTGTGAGTCTCAGCGAGGAGCTTCTGACTCGCTGAGGTAACACCTGGAGGTGGCTTGTGTGGGTCTGAGTTGGGAGAGGCGGGGTTCCAGGAAACCCTCTAAGCGAAGTGACCTCTGTTACCCAGTGTGGTGATGCCACGGCTAGGGCAGCGCTGTGTCCACGCACTGCAAGACGGGAGGGCTCCTAGGGAACAATGGACACCACCAGAATCCTTGCCAGGAGGACGCCTCGCCTCCAACCCTCACACTGACAACTCGGTGTCCCTCTGCAAGTCCCCAGTGCTCACTACACAGCCAACCCAGAGCTGATGCTCAGAGCAAGCAGGTCTGTCACCGTGAAACTCTGGATGCGGGCACAGCCCCTTTAAGAAGACACAGCTGTCACCACAGCCTCTGTGTCACTCAGCCGCTCGGTCAGGTCAGCCTCGTGTCCTCGCCCCATCCTACCTTGCAGGTGCTTTCTTGGATTTCTCCATAGTCTCACATCTTGTTCATCTAGATCCCAGGTGATTTTTTGTTGCTGCTGCTCCTTGTTTCTGTGAACTTCCATTTGATCGCCAGAAGGATGAACAGAGATTCTATCATCTACACCATTTTTTCCTCCTATGCATGCATTCTAAATTTTAACATGAGTTTAGACCCTCTATAATGTTGCATTAAAAATTGATTTCACTTGACTAAAAAGAAAGAAACAATATACAGTATTGGTGATCTAATAGAGATTTGAGGGCTAAGGAGAAAAAGGAGAGGCAGTAGTCAAACTTTAAGGTGATAAGACAAGAAAGATAAGGAGAGTTAATGGGACCCTATAATATAAAGACATGGAGTCTCAGAATTTTGGAGAGGAGATCGAATGTAGTTCAAGCAAGCAAGGTGTCTGGTTGGGTAAAGAGGGAACTTACTAAAATATTATAACAAATGAACGGACAGGGACAGGAGCATTGGATGCTGGATGGTTAATAAGAGAAGTGTCTATGAAGAGTAATATTTATACAACAAACAACCTCCTGGCTCCACTTTCTACTCCAGCTACCATCTAATGACTGTTTTTCCTCTCAAAGACAGCGCTTCAAAACTTTCATGTGTCTTCACTGTTCAGAGTTCCGATACCTCCATAGAAAATTCCCTTCTCAAGGTTATTGACAAGACCCATGGTCGTAAACCAGCAATCAGTCCTCAACTTAGCTGACCTGCACACCAGCATCACTTCAACTCCGTGGAAATTTGTTTTCACTTGGAGGACAAAACTCATGATTTCCTTCCTGATTGTCTACTTCCTTCTTTTTAGTCTCTTTTATTAGTTTCTACTCGTCTCTCACATTTTGAAACGTTAGAGTGCTCCTAAAGAATCAGTCTTTTGACCTGTCCTTTGTACTGACTCCACTGACAGTCTCCTCCAATTTAACTGCTTTAAATACCGTTGAACCCTGATGATTTCCACACCTGTATCTCTACCTGAACCTAGCTGGACCCTTTCAACCAAATGCATAGCACAAATTCCCAAGTGGACACCTAACAGATACAGCAAATGTAACATGTCTGCTCTTCTCCCAGGCGTAGATTGAAGCAAGTTCAATTCTACCATTCTTGAACAGTTCTTGACTCTGACTTTCTATTTCCTTCTCTCCTTTCCCTCTTGTCTGTCTCTGTCTGTGTCTGTCTGTCTGTCTCTCTCTCTCTCTCTCTCTCTCTCTCTCTCTCTCTCACATCCATCTGATTAAGTCCTGTCTGTTCTAACTTTCTAACTTCAAAATACATCCAAATCCCAATCACTTTTCACTATCTCCAGTGGGAGCACTCGGGTTCCAGTCATTATTAGAGAATAATCTTAAAAAATCAAGCTGTAGAACTTGCCTAAGAGATTACAAAATGAACGAAAATACAAATAAGTGCCAAGATGAACTATCCCTCCATTATACAAGTTCTCTTTCCTTAGTGTGAACAGAAGAGTAGAGATCCTGCTGAAAGACAAGGCCAAAGCTTAGGAGAAAGAAAGTCTTTCCATCACGACATTCCCTACCTAGTTCCTTAGGGTCATTCCAATATCATCTTTTCTATGAATACTTGCTTGAACTTTCTGACACCTTTTCCTCACATCTCCTACATCCCGCAGAATTCCCAGAATTGAAATGTATGCAAAAATTTACTAAAAGAGAATAAGCACATTAAGAATTGAGTTGATCAGTGCTTCAGAGGATCCCTTCAAGTCTTTCTAAATGCTTGACAATGGCTTGAAGTACTAAAATAGAAACATGGTGGAAAAAGGTCTCTTTACTAGACATATTCAAACTCAAGTACCTTTCTGGAGAAAACTTTTGGATTGTATTCCAAATATAGGACTTCCCTTTTCATTGCAGAAAGCTAACAGTGCATAGATTCAAAGTGATGATGGGTATATGAAGGCCATAATTAAAAAGTCCGAGGAAGATATGAGGGGCTAAAGAGCCACGGAAAACGTGCTAAGTACTTACACACAGGTGCAGAGAGGGCCCCACCATATAGCACTTACATGTGCCCCCCTGCAACAGATTGTTGTTCACAAGCCAGGGGAAAAAAATACAGTTTCATTCCACAAACTTAATACAGCTCATAAGCACTATACTAAGGGCTGTGTTTCTATAGAAAAGCTTCGCGTTGCTCAACCAAAAAACACAAAGTAGTCATTCACAGCAGGAACGAGGCTTTTTGCTGATAACAGTGGCATCCTGTTGAAAACACCTTCTTTGACATCACTCAGCCCACAGCAACGGAGACATGCTGATCCTCCTCCACAAACCTTTTCAGTTGCCTCCAGCATAGACCAGTATCCTGTCCCATATTATTTCCACTGAATTTGTTTGGTTACCAATCGCTACGTGCTTTCTGGAATCCCTTTATAGTACAACCATAGTTGCCTCTGTTTAGTGGAAAGAACTTCCAACTGCAAGGTTTAAATTTGTGTTCTATTAGCTCTGGGAGGCTAGATGCCACCTACTGGAAACAAAAAGAAAAGCAACCTTTTGCAGCAGCTAAAGAGAGACCTTTATAGAATAGATCATCTTTCTGGATAAAAAGCAAAATACATGTCCAATACTGCTTAGGTGGAGAAATAGTCCATTAAACACCACGAACAACCGAGGTGACCAGGTAGCTCAAAAAGAAAGAGAAAAGTCTTCAGAAAATAGGCTTATAGACATGGAAATATACAACTTAAAGGACAGAGAGTTCAACCTGGCACTTCTGAAAAAACTCAGTGATTTCCAAAACGAGTCATCTCAACAATTTCAGAACTTGAAACGGCACCTAGATGAGTAGAGCGAGGAGATTGAAACCCTCGAAAATAGAAGATTAGATCTTCTCAAGATAAAAAGCAGACTGCAAGAGTGGAAACATAAAAGAGTCGACCAAATGGAGGAAAAAAGGTCAATGACACTGAAGACAGAACTCTAGAAATAAATCAGAAAGAAGAAGAGAGAAGTCAAAGAAGGAAAAGTAAGGAAAGAAAAATTCAAGAACTAGCTGATACCATCAGGAGAGGAAACCCAAGAACAATGGGCATTACCTAAGGCAAGGAAAAGCAGCAGGCACTTAGAATTACCCAAATCTAAGGAATGAGCTGGAGCTTTAAATTCAAGAACTCAACAGAGCAACCAATTATCTCAACCCAGAAAGGCCTTCATCAAGACACATTGTATTACAATTTTCAAAGACCCATGACAAGACAGATTTCTCAGAGTAGCAGTAAGAAGAAAACAGTCAATTGTAAAAAATAAAATAAAATAAAAATAAACATCAGATTATCCTCAGACTTCTCAGAATCAACCTTATGGACCAGAAAGGAAAGGGATCAAATAGTTAAACAATTAAGTGAAAGTAACTACCAGACAAGAATAATATATCCAGCTAAAGTCTCCTTTAGATATGAAGGAGAACTTAAGACCTTTCCGGACATTCAAAAATGGATGGCTTCTCCACTATGAGACCTGCGCTACAGGAAATACAATAAAGGGGTCTGCCCTGATAAAACAACACACACACACACACACACACACACACACACACACACAAAGGGCACAATTAGGTGTAAAGTGACTATCAGGCAAGTAAAAGCAGAGGAGTACAAACCTTACTAAGAACCGGACATTTTAACCTTAAATAATAAGAATAAAATTACTATAGCGACATGGTAAAAAATGTTCAGTATACAAGTGACAAATGGAGATAATGATGACTGAAAAGGGGAGGATGCAAAGATCTAATTTCACAAAGGTAAGTGGAGATAAGGCACACACAGAAGAAAATAATCGACTACACACACACACACACACACACACACACACACCACTGTGTTTCACAAGTTTATAATGGTAATCACACACAGATGATTCAGAACTGAAGTATGCAACATGAAACAAAAAGCAATATAGGCAAAAACAAACAAACAAAAAAGCCAATCAAAATAAAGGTAAAGGACACACAAGGACAAGGAAGCAACGGAAACACAGAGCTAACAGAAAGCAAAAGAAATGGCAAGATGAAAAGACTTTCTATTTCAATAATCACCGTAAATTAAACGGATTGAACTCAGTGATCAAAAGGCACAGAGTTACAGAATGGATCAAAAAACAAAACCCAACCCCATGCTGCCTCCAGGAGACACGTCTCAGCTCCAAAGACAAATATAGACACACAGCGAAACAGTGGAAAATTAAATTTCAAGCAAATGGCATTCAGAGAAAAGTGGCAGGAGTGGTCCTAACAGCATCCCAAAAGACTTCAAAATAAAACTAAGGTGAAGAAAGATACTGAGGGACACTTCATATTGATAAAGGAAATCATACCCCGAGAAGACATAACACTTATTCTTATCTATGCTCCACATCAGGGAGTCCCCGAATATCTAAAGCAATTACTAACAGAACTAAAGGGAGAAACAGACAAAAACACTATCACAGTAGGGGACCTAAGAACCCCACTGTCGAATATAGACATATCATCCAAACAGAAAATCGATAAGGACATCACATCCTTCAATGGTCTAATCACACATTAGACCAACTGGACATTACTGACATTTACAGAGCCTTCTATCCACAAATAGTTGCTTATATATTCTTCTCTAGTGCACAGGGGACATTCCCAAGAATTAATCATATACTGGAACACAGAATTAGACCCAAAAATGTAACAGAGATAAAGTCATACCAACCATATTCTCTGATCATAATGCTTTGAAACCAGAGATCGGCTGCACAAAGATATCAGGAAGAAACAAAAATACATGGAGATCAAGCAACATGCTACTGAAGAGTGATTGGGTCACAGAAGAAATAAAAACAGAGATCAAGTGATCCATCGAAATGAATGACAATGATAGTACAACGTATCAAAACTTTTGGGATATGGCAAAAGCGGTCATAAGAGGAAAGTTCGTATCATTACAGGCCTACCTCCAAAAACAAGAACAAGCCCAAATAAACAACCTAACGCTTCATCATAAGAAACTAGAAAGGGAAGAACGAATGAAGGGTCAAGTCAGCAGAAGAAAAGAAATAATCAAAATTGCAGCAGAAATCAATGATATTGAGAACAAACAAACCAAAAATTAAAAAAAAAAATAACTGCAACAAAGAGCTGGTTTTTAGAAAAGGTCAATCAAATTGACAGTCCCTGGCTAGACTCACAAAAAGAAAAGAAAAGAAAGAAAAAAGAAAAGAAAAGAAAAGAAAAGAAAAGAAAAGAAAGAAAAGAAAAGAAAAGAAAAGAAAAGAAAAGGCAAAGACATGACACAAATAGATAAAATCAGGGATGAAAGAGGAGGAATTACAACTGACAGAGCAGAAATACAAAGGATCATACAAGAATACTATGATAAAGTACACAATACCAAATTTAATAACCTAGAAGTAATGGACCACTACTTAGAAAAATACAATCTTCCTAGACTGAATCAAGATTTGGAAAATCTAAATAGACGGATAGGCAGTTCGGTAATTGAAACAATCATCCAAACCTT
Organism: Eonycteris spelaea; assembly: GCA_003508835.1. Taxonomy (NCBI): domain Eukaryota; kingdom Metazoa; phylum Chordata; class Mammalia; order Chiroptera; family Pteropodidae; genus Eonycteris; species Eonycteris spelaea. The sequence continues at coordinate 14,385 of PUFA01002328.1, read as the reverse complement.
ACCAAAAAGTCAAAGTCCAGGACCAGATGGCTTCACCAGTGAATTCTACCAAACACTCAAAGATGTGTTAATACCTATTCTCCTCAAACTCTTCCAAGAAATTGAAGCCAAGTCAATACCTCCCAATTCATTTCATGAGGCCAATAGAACTCTGATAAAAAAAAAAACCTGATAAAGATATCATAGGAAAAAGAAAACTGCAGACCAATATTTCTCATGAACACAGATGCAAAAATGCTTAACAGCATGCTAGCAAACAGAACACAGCAACATATAAAAAGGATTATACACCGTGGTCAAATGGGCTTCATTCCAGCGGCACAGGGATGGTTCAGCATAGGCAAATCAATCAATGGGATGCACCACACAAACACATTAAAAAATAAGATTCATATAATCATATCAATAGAAGCATAAAAAGGCTTCACAAGATACAGCAGCCATTTATGTTCAAAACACATAGCAAAATCGGTATAGAAGAAAAATATCTTCACTTAATAAAGACCATACATGACAAATCCTCAGCCAACATTATATAACATTAATAGAGAAAAACTACAAACCTTCCCTCTAAGCTCACAGACAAGAGAAGGCTGTCCACTAGAGCCACTGTTATTTAATATAACATTGGAGTTCCTTGCAAGTGGAATCAGACAAGAGAAAGATATAAAAGACATAGAAATAGAAAATGAGGAAGTCAAACTGTCATTATTTGTGAATGACATGATTCTCTACACAGAAAACACTAAAGACTCCAGAAGCACATACCAGAAACAATACGCAAATACGGTAAAGTTTCTGGATACAAAATCAACATTCAAAAATCCAAAGCATCCCTATGCTTAAAAAAATGTGTCACAACATGAAATGGAAAAAACATTCCTTTTGCAATTTCAACAACAAAAAATGTAAAACTCTTATGAACGGATTTAAGGAAACATGTGAAGGAGCTATATAATTAAAACGACAAGACCCGTTTAAAAGAAATTGAAGAAGATACAAAGAAATTGAAAAATGTTCTGTGTTCTTGGATGGAAGAATCAACATCGTTAAAATGACTACATTACCTGAAGCATTATACAGATTTAATGTAACGCCCATTAAATCCCATCTGTATTTGTTAAAGAAATAGGACAAAAAAAATCATTCGATTTGTATGGAAGCACGCACACGCGCGCGCACGCACACACACACACACACACATTTCCAAAGGCATCCTTAGAAAAAGAACTAGGCTGAAGGCATCACTCTGCCCAATTTCAAATTATACTACAATGAGAAAGAAATCAGAATGACATGATATTGACAGTAAAACAGATACACGGACCTCGGAAAATGAATCAAAAGTCCAGACAGAAGTAACCTCATATATTCATGAGGAAATAATTTCCAAGAAAATAGCCAAAAACGGACACTGGAAAAAGGAAGGCCTCTTCAATAAATGGTGCTGGGAAATCTGGAAAGCCACCTGCAAAAGAATGATACTAGACTGTTGTCTATTACTGCACACCAAAATGAACTCACAATGGATTGAGGACCTAAATAGCAGAAGACCTGAAACAATAAACTGCTTAGAAGTAACCATGGGGACTATATTGAAAGACATTGGACTTACAGAAGATTTTACGAATTGGACCTCAAAAGCAAGGGAAGTAAAAGCTAAAATACATGAATGGGACTACATCAAACTATAAAGCTTCTGCTCAGTAAAAGAAATCTTCAACCATGTAAGAAGATAAGCATCCGAATGGGAAAATATATTTGCAAACACCACTTCTGATAAAGGCCTAATATCCAAAATGTACAAAGAACCCATACAACTCAATAACCACCAAAGACAAATGCTCCAATCAAAACATGGGCAGAGAAACTCAACAGAAACTCCTCACGAGAAGACAGATAAATGGCCAATAAATATTGGAAGAGATGCTCAACATCGTTAGCTATTAGGGAGGGAAATGCAGATCGAAACCACAATGAGGTACCATCTCACACCTGATAGAACAGCTAAAGTCAAGAGGACAAGGAATACATGTTGGAAAGGATGCAGAGAAAAAGGAACACTCACCCACTGCTAGTGGGATTGCAAATTGGTATATCCACTAAGGAAAACAGTATGGAGGCTCCTAAGAAAACGAAGAGAGGCCTGTATTTCCAGCAAGGACTGTGGGCGACAGGGCCTTTTTCTTCTACATTCCACCATACACATATATGTGCAAGTATATATCCACATATATGTGTATGGTAGCTCTGGCAAAACACTCTTTTTTGAGGCCCATTTCAAGTTTAGTGGCGGATTTCAGAGAAATGTCTCCCTTGCGGCAGATGCACAGGCTTTCCTGTGACCTGGGGAACATGGAGGGTGGGCTCAGGCATCTGCGGACCCTGGCTACACATCTTTGAGGCGCCCAAGCCACCACATAGGGCTCCTTGGGGTTCACACCGTGGCCGAATTCACTCTCTATCCTCAAGGCGGAGTCAAGGCCCGCCACACAGGCCATGCCCAGGCTTGATTTGGCCCACCCTTGCAAGCATCCATCCTTGTCGGGGAAAAGGCAGAGTGGCAGCCTCGGCCTAGTGGAAAGAGGTCATTGACGTCAGACCTCACAGAGTTATGGGTCTGAATTCTGATTCTGTCACTTGTGACCTCAGTGTTCACCTCTCTGAGGCTCAGTTTTCCATCTGAAATGTTCAGCAAAGGCCCTCCAGGACGAGGTCTGGCCCAACGGTGAGAGAGGTATAGGCCTGTATTTCCAGCAAGATCTGTGGAGACAGGGACTATTACTTCTACATTCCACCATACACATATATGTGCAAGAATATATATCCACATTTATGTGTACGGTACCTCTGGCACTTCTGTCACTTCGTTGCCCTCAGGGTTCACCGCTCTGAGGCTCAGGTTTCCATCTGCGATGCCTAGCAAAGGAGGAGCAAGAGGAGCTCAGGCCCCAGGGTAGGGAGGGAGAGGCCTGGATTTCAGCAAGCCCTGTGGCCACAGAGCTCGGTTCTTCTCAAATCATCCATATACACATCTGTGAATGTATATATGTACATATGTATATAGACATATGTGTATATGGTAGCTCTGGCAAAACACTCTCTTTGGACGGCCATTTCAAGCTACAGTGGCGGATTTCTGAGAAATGTCTCGCTCATGGCACTTGCACAGGCTTCCCCGAGGCGTGGGCTCAAGGAGGGCAGGTTCAGGCTACGGCTGACACTGGCTGCACATCCTTGGGGCCCTCACTGTCGCACAGGGTTCCTTGAGTTCCAGACTAGGTCCCACTGCACTCTCTGTTCTCAAAGAGGATCAAGGTCTAAGACGCAGGGCGTGCCCAGACCTGCATTGGCCCACCCATGCATCGTCCCAGCACGCATCCATCCCTGTAGAGGAAACGGCAGAGTGGCGTCCTCGGCCTGTGGGAAAGAGGTCATTTAGGGCACACGTCACACAGCTGTGTGTCTAAATTCTAATTCTGTCACTTGGGACCCTAATGTTCACCTCACTGAGGCTCAGTTTTCCATATGAAATGCTCAGCAAAGGACCAGTAGGACGAGCTCAGGCCCAACGGAGAGTGAGTGAGAGGCCTGGATTTATAGCAAGAACTGTGCGTACAGGGCCTCGTTCTTCTCAAATCCACCATATACACATATGTGTGTGAGTGAGTGTGTGTGTGTGTATATACACACACACACACTGACACACATATGTGTAAGTATATATGTGTATATATACACATGCGAGTAAGTATATATGTATATATACACATACGTGTAAGTACATATGTGCATATACACATAAATGTAAGTGCACACGCTGACACATACACACATATGTGTAAGTGCAAATCCACACACACAAATGTGTAAGCGCACATGTGCACATACGCACGCCTGTGTAAGGGCACATGCACACACCTATGCACACGTACGTGAGCACACATGCACACACATGCACACAAGTGTAAGTACACGTGCGCACATATGCACACATGTGTAAGTGCATATGTGCACATATGCACGGGTGTGTAAGTACATATGTGCATATATATACACCGATGTGTATATGGTATCTCTAGCGATACACACTTTTTGGACGCCCATTACAAGCTCCAGTGACGGATTTCTGAGAAATTTCTTGCTTGCTGCACGTGCGCAGGCTTCCCCGTGGCCTGGCCTCAGGGAGCGCCTGTTCAGGTATTGGCCGACCCTGGCTGCACACCTTCTAGGGCTCCTCGTCGGCACACAGGGCTCCTTGGAGTCCAGACTGGGTCCCACTGCACTCTCCGTCCTCAAGGAAGAGTCATGTCCTACCACACAGGGCGTGCCCTGGCCTGCTTTGGCCCACCCTTCCATCCTCCCAGCGGGCATCCATCCTTGTGGAGCGAAAGGCAGAGTGGAGGCCTTGGCCTGGGGGAAAGAGGTCTTGAGGGAACACCACACACAGCTGTGTGTCTGAAATGGGATTCTGTCACTTATGCCCCTAATATTCACCTCTCTGAGGCTGGATTTACATCTGAAATGCTCAGCAAAGGACCAGCAGGAGGAGCTCAGGCCCCAGGCTGAGGGAGGGAGAGGCCTGGATTTTAGCAACAACTGTGGCCACGGGGCCTGGTTCTTCTCAAGTCCACCATATCCATAGAGGTGTGAGTACACATGTACATATACATGCACATATATGTATCTGACAGCTCTGGAAAATACTCTTTTATGACGCCCATTTCAAGCTCCGGTGGCGGGTTTCTGAGAAGTGTCTCACTTGGGGCACTAGCACAGGCTTCCCCTCGACTTGCGGGACAGGAAGGGCATGTCCAGGCATGGCCGACCCTGGCTGCACATCCTTGAGGGGCCTTCGCCGGCACACAGCGATCCTGGGGGTCCAGACTGGGGCCCACTGCCCTCTGTGTCCTCAAGGCGGAGACAAGTCAGCCACCCGGGGCATGCCCAGGCCTGCTTTGGCCCACCCTTGCATCCTCCCAGCAGGCATCCATCCCTGTGGAGGAAAAGGCAGAGTGGCAGCCTCGGCCTGGGGGAAAGAGGTCCTTAAGGGCACACCTCTCCCTGCTGTGGGTCTGAATTCTGATTCTGTCACTTCTGTGCCCTCAGGGTTCACCGCTCTGAGGCTCAGGTTTCCATCTGCAATGCCTAGCAAAGGAGGAGCAAGAGGAGCTCAGGCCCCAGGGTAGGGAGGGAGAGGCCTGGATTTCAGCAAGCCCTGTGGCCACAGGGCCGGTTCTTCTCAAATCCACCATATACACATCTGTGAATGTATATATGTACATATATATATAGACATCTGTGTATATGGTAGCTCTGGCAAAACACTCTCTTTGGACGGCCATTTCAAGTCCAGTGGCGGATTTCTGAGAAATGTCACGCTCATGGCACTTGCACAGGCTTCCCAGGGCTGGGCTCAGGGAGGGCAGTTTCAGGCAACGGCTGACACTGGCTGCACATCCTTGAGGGGACCTCGCTGTCACACAGGGTTCCTTGAGTTCCAGACTGGGTCCCACTGCACTCTCTGTCTCAAAGAGGATCAAGGTCTAAGACGCAGGGCGTGCCCAGCCTGCATTGGCCCACCCATGCATCGTCCCAGCACGCATCCATCCCTGTAGAGGAAACGGCAGAGTGGCGTCCTCGGCCTGTGGGAAAGAGGCCATTTAGGGCACACGTCACACAGCTGTGTCTGAATTCTAATTCTGTCACTTGGGACCCTAATGTTCACCTCACTGAGGCTCAGTTTTCCATATGAAATGCTCAGCAAAGGACCAGTAGGACGAGCTCAGGCCCAACGGAGAGTGAGTGAGAGGCCTGGATTTATAGCAAGAACTGTGCGTACAGGGCCTGTTCTTCTCAAATCCACCATATACACATATGTGTGTGAGTGTGTATATATATACACACACACACACTCACACACATAGTGTAAGTATATATGTGTATATATATACATGCGAGTAAGTATATATGTATATATACACATACGTGTAAGTACATATGTGCATATACACATATATGTAAGTGCACGCGCACACATACACACATATGTGTAAGCGCCCAAATTCACACACATGTGTAAGCGCACATGTGCACACACGCACGCCTGTGTAAGGGCACATGCACACACCTATGCACGTACGTGAGCACAATGCACACACATGCACACAGGTGTAAGTACACGTGTGCACACGTGCACGCATGTGTACGTGCACGTGTGAGCATATGCACGCATGTGCAAGTGCACGTGTGCTCTTATGCACGGTGTGTAAGTACATATGTGCATATATATACACGATGTGTATATGGTATCTCTAGCGACACTCTTTTTGGACGCCCAATACAAGCTCCAGTGACGGATTTCTGAGAAATGTCTTGCTTGCTGCACGTGCGCAGGCTTCCCCGTGGCCTGGCCTCAGGGAGCGCTGTTCAGGTATTGGCCGACCCTGGCTGCACACCTTCAAGGGTGATCGTCGGCACACAGGGCTCCTTGGGGTCCAACTGGGTCCCACTGCACTCTCCGTCCTCAAGGAAGAGTCATGTCCTACCACACAGGGCGTGCCCGGGCCTGCTTTGGCCCACCCTTCCATCCTCCCAGCAGGCATCCATCCCTGTGGAGAAAGGGAGTGGCGGCCTCGGCCTGGGGAAAGAGGTCTTGAGGGAATACCGCACACAGCTGTGTGTCTGAAATGGGATGCTGTCACTTGTGCCCCTAATGTTCACCTCTCTGAGGCTCAGTTTTACATCTAAAATGCTCAGCAAAGGACCAGCACGACGAGCTCAGGCCCACGGAGAGGGAGGGAGGCCTAGATTTCAGCAAGATCTGGGCCACAGGGCCTTGTTCTTCACAAATCCACCATATACACATATGCCTAAGTATATATGTAAATACATATGCACATATGTGTATGGTAGCTCTGGCAAAACACCCTTTTTTACGCCCATTTCAAGCTCCAGTGGCGGATTTCTGAGAAATGTCTCACTGCGGCACTTGCCCAGCTTCCCCGTGGCCTGGCTCAGGGAGCGCAGGTTCAGGCATCAGCCCGCACGCTGCACATCCTTGAGGGCCTTCACCGGCACACAGGGCTCCTCGGGTTCCAGACTGGGTCCCACTGCACTCTCTGTCCCGAAGGAGGAGTCTAGGCCGCCACACGGGGCGTGCCTAGGCCTGCTTTGGCCCACCCCTGCATCCTCCCAGCAGGCATGATTCCCTGTGAGGAAAAGGCAGAGTGGCAGCCTCAGCCTGGGGGAAAGAGATCATTAAGGGCACACCTCACCCAGCTGTGGCTCTGAATTCTGATTCTCTCACTTGTCCCTCAGGGTTCACCTCTCTGAGGCTGGATTTACATCTGAAATGCTCAGCAAAGGACCAGCAGGAGGAGCTCAGGCCCCAGGCTGAGGGAGGGAGAGGCCTGGATTTCAGCAACACCTGTGGCCAGGGGCCTGGTTTCTTCTCAAGTCCACCATATCCGTAGAGGTGTGAGTACACATGTACATATACATGCACATATATGTATCTGATAGCTCTGGCAAAATACTCTTTTATGACGCCCATTTCAAGCTCCGGTGGCGGGTTTCTGAGAAGTGTCTCACTTGGGGCACTAGCACAGGCTTCCCCTCGACTTGCGGGACAGGAAGGGCATGTCCAGGCATGGCCCGACCCTGGCTGCACATCCTTGAGGGGCCTTCGCCGGCACACAGCGATCCTGGGGGTCCAGACTGGGGCCCACTGCCCTCTGTGTCCTCAAGGCGGAGACAAGTCAGCCACCCGGGGCATGCCCAGGCCTGCTTTGGCCCACCCTTGCATCCTCCCAGCAGGCATCCATCCTTGTGGAGGAAAAGGCAGAGTGGCAGCCTCGGCCTGGGGGAAAGAGGTCCTTAAGGGCACACCTCTCCCTGCTGTGGGTCTGAATTCTGATTCTGTCACTTCTGTGCCCTCAGGGTTCACCGCTCTGAGGCTCAGGTTTCCATCTGCAATGCCTAGCAAAGGAGGAGCAAGAGGAGCTCAGGCCCCAGGGTAGGGAGGGAGAGGCCTGGATTTCAGCAAGCCCTGTGGCCACAGGGCCCGGTTCTTCTCAAATCCACCATATACACATCTGTGAATGTATATATGTACATACATATATATATATAGACATCTGTGTATATGGTAGCTCTGGCAAAACACTCTCTTTGGACGGCCATTTCAAGGTCCAGTGGCGGATTTCTGAGAAATGTCACGCTCATGGCACTTGCACAGGCTTCCCCAGGGCTGGGCTCAGGGAGGGCAGTTTCAGGCAACGGCTGACACTGGCTGCACATCCTTGAGGGGACCTCGCTGTCACACAGGGTTCCTTGAGTTCCAGACTGGGTCCCACTGCACTCTCTGTCCTCAAAGAGGAGTCAAGGTCTAAAACACAGGGCGTGCCCAGGCCTGCATTGGCCCACCCATGCATCGTCCCAGCACGCATCCATCCCTGTAGAGGAAACGGCAGAGTGGCGTCCTCGGCCTGTGGGAAAGAGGCCATTTAGGGCACACGTCACACAGCTGTGTGTCTGAATTCTAATTCTGTCACTTGGGACCCTAATGTTCACCTCACTGAGGCTCAGTTTTCCATATGAAATGCTCAGCAAAGGACCAGTAGGACGAGCTCAGGCCCAACGGAGAGTGAGTGAGAGGCCTGGATTTATAGCAAGAACTGTGCGTACAGGGCCTTGTTCTTCTCAAATCCACCATATACACATATGTGTGTGTGTGTGTATGTTATAATAACACACACACACACTGACACACATATGTGTAAGTATTATGTGTATATATACACATGCGAGTAAGTATATATGTATATATACACATACGTGTAAGTACATATGTGCATATACAGATATATGTAAGTGCACACGCGACACATACACACATATGTGTAAGCAAATTCACACACACGTGTAAGCGCACATGTGCACAACACACGCCTGTGTAAGGGCACATGCACACACCTATGCACATGTACGTGAGCACACATGCACACACATGCACACAGTGTAAGTACACGTGTGCACATATGCACACATGTGCAAGTGCATGTGCACATATGCACGGTGTGTAAGTACATATGTGCATATATATACACCGATGTGTATATGGTATCTCTAGCGATACACACTCTTTTTGGACGCCCATTACAAGCCAGTGACGGATTTCTGAGAAATTCTTGCTTGCTGCACGTGCGCAGCTTCCCCGTGGCCTGGCCTGAGGAGCGCCTGTTCAGGTATTGGCCGACCCTTGGCTGCACACCTTCTAGGCTCCTCGTCGGCACACAGGGGCTCCTTGGAGTACAGACTGGGTCCCATTGCACTCTCCGTCCTCAAGAAGAGTCATGTTCCTACCACACAAGGCGTGCCCTGGCCTGCTTTGGCCCACCCTTCCATCCTCCCAGCGGGGCATTCCATCCTTGTGGAGCGAAAGGCAGAGTGGAGGCCTTGCCTGGGGGAAAGAGGTCTTGAGGAAACACCACACACAGCTGTGTGTCTGAAATGGGATTCTGTCACTTATGCCCCTAATATTCACCTCTCTGAGGCTGGATTTACATCTGAAATGCTCAGCAAAGACCAGCAGGAGGAGCTCAGGCCCAGGCTGAGGAGGGAGAGCCGGATTTTAGCAAACTGTGGCCTAGGGGGCCTGGTTCTTCTCAAGTCCACCATTATCATAGAGGTGTGAGTACACATGTACATATACATGCACATATATGTATTGACAGCTCTGGGGAAATACTTTTTATGACGCCCATTTCAAGCTCCTGGTGCGGCGTTTCTGGAAGTGTCTCACTTGGGCACTAGCACAGGCTTCCCCTCGACTTGCGGGACAGGAAGGGCATGTGTCCAGGCATGGCACGACCCTGGCTGCACATCCTTGAGGGGCCTTCGCCGGCACACAGGGATCCTGGGGTCCAGACTGGGGCCCACTGCCCTCTGTTCCTCAAGGCGGAGACAAGTTCAGCCACCCGCGGCAGCCCAGGCCCTGCTTTGGCCCACCCTTGCATCCTCCCAGCAGGCATCCATCCCTGTGGAGAAAGGCAGAGTGGCAGCCTCGGCCTGGGGGAAAGAGTCCTTAGGGCACACCTCTCCCTGCTGTTGGTCTGAATTCTGATTCTGTCACTCGGTGCCCTCAGGGTTCACCACTCTGAGGCTCAGGTTTCCATCTGCAATGCCTAGCAAAGGAGGAGCAAGAGAGCTCTGGCCCCAGGGTAGGAGGGAGAGGCCTGGATTTCAGCAAGCCCTGTGGCCACAGGGCTCGGTTCTTCTCAAATCCACCATATACACATTAATGTGAATGTATATATGTACATATATATATAGACATCTGTGTATATGGTAGCTCTGGCAAAACACTCTCTTGGACGGCCATATCAAGCTACAGTGGCTGATTTCTGAGAAATTCTCGCTCACGCACTTGCACAGGCTTCCGCGAGGCGTGGGATCAAGGAGGGCAGGTTAGGCTACGGCTGACACTGGCTGCACATCCTTGGGGCCCTCACTGTCGCACAGGGTTCCTTGAGTTCCAGACTAGGTCCCACTGCACTCTCTGTTCTCAAAGAGGATCAAGGTCTAAGACGCAGGGCGTGCCCAGCCTGCATTGGCCCACCCATGCATCGTCCCAGCACGCATCCATCCCTGTAGAGGAAACGGCAGAGTGGCGTCCTCGCCTGTGGGAAAGAGGCCATTTAGGGCACACGTCACACAGCTGTGTGTCTGAATTCTAATTCTGTCACTTGGGACCCTAATGTTCACCTCACTGAGGCTCAGTTTTCCATATGAAATGCTCAGAAAGGACCAGTAGGACGAGCTCAGGCCCAACGGAGAGTGAGTGAGAGGCCTGGATTTATAGCAAGAACTGTGCGTACAGGCCTCGTTCTTCTCAAATCCACCATATACACATATGTGTGTGCGTGTGTATATTTACACAATATTACACAAAACACACATATGTGTAAGTATTATGTGTATATATACACATGCGAGAGTAGTATATATGTATATATACACATACGTGTAAGTACATATGTGCATATATACATATATAGTAAGTGCTCACGCGCACACATACACACATATGTGTAAGCAATTCACACACACGTGAGCACACATGTGCACACACACGCCTTGTGTAAGGGCATGCACACACCTATGCACTACGTGAGGCACACATGCACACACATGCACACAGGTGTAAGTACACGTGCGCACACATGCACGCATGTGCGTGCCGGTGCATATGCACGCATGTCAGTGCACGTGTGCTCATATGCACGTGTGTGTAAGTACATATGTGCTATGTGTATATGTATCTTATTCTAGCGAAACACTCTTTTTGGACGAATTACAAGCTCCAGTGACGGATTTCTGAGAAATGTCTTGCTTGCGCACGTGCGCAGCTTCCCCGTGCCTGCCTCAGGAGCGCTTGTCAGGTATTGGCTGACCCTGGCTGCACACCTTCAAGGGGTGATCGTCGGCACCACAGGGCTCCTTGGGGTCCAACTGGGTCCCACTGCACTCTCCGTCCTCAAGGAAGAGTCATGTCCTACCACACAGGGCGTGACCGGGCCTGCTTTGGCCCACCCTTCCATCCTCCAGCAGGCATCCATCCCTTGGAGGAAAGGAGGTGGCGGCCTCGGCCGGGGAAAGAGGTCTTGAGGGAATACCACACACAGCTGTGTGTCTGAAATGGGATTCTGTCCACTTGTGCCCCTAATTTCACCTCTCTGAGGCTCAGTTTTACATCTAAATATGCTCAGCAAAGGACCAGCACGACGAGCTCAGGCCCACGGAGAGGGAGGGAGGCTAGATTCAGCAAGATCTGGGCCACAGGGCCTTGTTCTTCACAAATCCACCATTATACACATATGCCTAAGTATTATATGTAAATACATATGCAACATATGTGTATGTAGCTCTGGCAAACACCCTTTTTTACGCCCATTTCAAGCTCCAGTGGCGCGGATTTCTGAGAAATGTCTCACTGGCACTTGCCCAGTCTTCCGTGGCCTGGCTCAAGGGAGCGCAGGTTCAGGCATCAGCCCGCACTGGCTGCACATCCTTGAGGGCGCCTTCACCGGCACACAGGGCTCCTTGGGTTCCAGACTGTGGGTCCCCAGCACTCTCTGTCCCGAGGAGGAGTCTAGGCCGCCACACGGGCGTGCCGTAGGCCTGCTTGGCCACCCCTGCATCCTCCAGCAGGCATGATTCCCTGTGGCAGGAAAAGGCAGAGTGGCATCCTCAGCCTGGGGGAAAGAGATCATTGAGGGCACACCTCACCAGCTGTGGCTCTGAATTCTGATTCTGTCACTTTGCCCTCAGTTCACCTCTCTGAGGCTGGATTTACATCTGATGCTCAGCAAAGACCAGCAGGAGGAGCTCAGGCCCCAGGCTGAGGGAGGGAGAGGCCTGGATTTCAGCAAGACCTGTGGCCACGGGGCCTGGTTCTTTCTCAAGTCCACCATATCCATAGAGGTGGAGTACATATGTACATATACATGCACATATATGTTATGATAGCTCTGGCAAAATACTTTTTATGACGGCCCATTTCAAGCTCCGGTGGCGGGTTTCTGAGAAGTGTCTCCTTGGGGCACTAGCACAGGCTCCCCTCGACTTGCGGGACAGGAAGGGCATGTCCAGGCATGGCCCGACCCTGGCTGCACATCCTTGAGGGGCCTTCGCCGGCACACAGCGATCCTGGGGTCCAGACTGGGGCCCACTCCCTCTGTGTCCTCAAGCGGAGGACAAGTCAGCCACCCGGGGCATGCCCAGGCCTGCTTTGGCCCACCCTTGCATCCCCCAGCAGGCATCCATCCTTGTGGAGGAAAGGCAGAGTGGCAGCCTCGGCCTGGGGAAAGGAGGTCCTTAGGGCACACCTCTCCCTGCGTGTGGTCTGAATTCTGATTCTGTCACTTCTTGTGCCCCAGTTCACCGCTCTGAGGCTCAGGTTTCCATCTGCAATGCTAGCAAAGGAGGAGCAAGAGGAGCTCAGCCCAGGGTAGGGAGGGAGAGGCCTGGATTTCAGCAAGCCCGTGGCCACAGGGCCCGGTTCTTCTCAAATCCACCATATACCATCTGTGAATATATATGTACTATATATATATATATAGACATCTGTGTATATGGTAGCTCTGGCAAAACACTCTCTTTGGACGGCCAGTTTCAAGGTCAGTGGCGGATTTCTGAGAAATGTCACGCTCATGGCCACTTGCACAGTCTTCCCAGCGCTGGGCTCAGGGAGGCAGTTTCAGGCAACGGCTGACACTGGCTGCACATCCTTGAGGGGCCTTCGGCACACAGGGCTCCTTGGGTTCCAGACTGGGTCCCACTGCACTCTCTGTCCCGAAGGAGGAGTCTAGGCCACACGGGGCGTGCCTAGGCCTGCTTGGCCCACCCTGCATCCTCGCAGCAGGCATGATTCCCTGTGGAGGAAAAGGCAGAGTGGCATCCTCAGCCTGGGGGAAAGAGATCATTAAGGGCACACCTCACCCAGCTGTGGCTCTGAATTCTGATTCTGTCACTTATGCCCTCAGGGTTCACCTCTCTGAGGCTGGATTTACATCTGAAATGCTCAGCAAAGGACCAGCAGGAGGAGCTCAGGCCCCAGGCTGAGGGAGGGAGAGGCCTGGATTTCAGCAAGACCTGTGGCCAGGGGGCCTGGTTCTTCTCAAGTCCACCATATCCGTAGAGGTGCGAGTACACATGTACATATACATGCACATATATGTATATGATAGCTCTGGCAAAATACTCTTTTATGACGCCCATTTCAAGCTCCGGTGGCGGGTTTCTGAGAAGTGTCTCACTTGGGGCACTAGCACAGGCTTCCCCTCGACTTGCGGGACAGGAAGGGCATGTCCAGGCATGGCCCGACCCTGGCTGCACATCCTTGAGGGGCCTTCGCCGGCACACAGCGATCCTGGGGGTCCAGACTGGGGCCCACTGCCCTCTGTGTCCTCAAGGCGGAGACAAGTCAGCCACCCGGGGCATGCCCAGGCCTGCTTTGGCCCACCCTTGCATCCTCCCAGCAGGCATCCATCCTTGTGGAGGAAAAGGCAGAGTGGCAGCCTCGGCCTGGGGGAAAGAGGTCCTTAAGGGCACACCTCTCCCTGCTGTGGGTCTGAATTCTGATTCTGTCACTTCTGTGCCCTCAGGGTTCACCGCTCTGAGGCTCAGGTTTCCATCTGCAATGCCTAGCAAAGGAGGAGCAAGAGGAGCTCAGGCCCCAGGGTAGGGAGGGAGAGGCCTGGATTTCAGCAAGCCCTGTGGCCACAGGGCCCGGTTCTTCTCAAATCCACCATATACACATCTGTGAATGTATATATGTATATATATATATATATAGACATCTGTGTATATGGTAGCTCTGGC
>PUFA01002327.1:0-28655 GCA_003508835.1 Eonycteris spelaea | reverse complement strand
CCAGTAGCTTAAGTAACAAGGGGACCACTTAGAAGACAGTTTGGAAGGCAATAGGAGCCAGACTATGGAGGTAGGCCATGATAAAGCAAACTGATTTTAGCTGAGTGTAACTAGTACAATTCTGGAACTCAGATCTGTTCAAAAAATGGACTGGGTTCTTGATGAACAAGGGAGGTAGGCAGGTAAGAAGAAACTGGGTGACCCTCAAAGAGAGCATTGGTTAAAACAGGAGGCATGAGAGAAGGTGAAGGAGGGAGGGAGGACTGGATTGCATGATGTGTCAGGGCTCTTTCAATGCTGAAAGTTTATAATTCCATTATTCCAACAAATACCCAATGCAGCCATTTAAATTTCTTAGAGATTTCAAGTTTGCCTATCTTTCTACAGTGAATGTTATGCATAAAAACCTTGGAGTTTTAGATGTAAAAAACAAAAAATAAATAAAATGGTGAAAGGAGAGGGGATGTATGGTGGGAGGTAGAGGGATGTCGATGGTGTGGTGGGTGGTTAAGATATTGACTTGGGGTCAATGTCCTTAACCTGGGGTTCAAACCAGAGTTGCCAGATGACCTGTAGTGTTAGAGTCGGTGTTTGAAAATATGGGCCCTTGTTTGTGTGCTGCTATACCCCAGGCCTGGAACAGCACCCAGCACTGTAATAAATATTTGCTGAGTGAATGAGTGAACAAACGTTCTTGCTATGGTGCATGTCCAAAGCTGCCCTCAGTTGTCGCTTAATGATTTTTCCAATTCTATCCACAAATTGCTGGCAATGCCTGAGATAGGCAGAGAAAAAAATGAGAATTAATGGGTTCCTATGTAATCAGCCCATAAACCTTTATTCGCAGGGAAAGAAAATCAGTTGTCCTCCCTCCTTTCATGTTTCCCTGAGGCTCATCTCTGGTCATTTCTCTTTTCCTTCAAGGGTGCCTGTGATTTTCATTTGACCTGATTTCTTCTGCAGTGTTGTAACTGATGATTAACAGGCTTACCCTTGTCTGTGTTAGAAGAGCTGGCTAAGCCTTTCCATACGGAAAGCCCTACCTCCAGTACGAACACTTACACAGTTTACTGGCTCTGTGTGTAGAGAGCTGCACCATCATTAGCGAAGTTAGACGCAGCCAGCAGAGAACTCTGTGCTAACCATGAACACCAAGGAAGAAAAGCTGAGTAAGGAAGCATAGTGTCTGGCAGACATCCTTCCTCTATTACTTCCTGTCCCAGCCAGATCCCAAGCATTCCAGCAAACTCCATGCATGATTTAGAGCTCCTGGAAATGGCTCAAAAGACAAGACTACCTGCCCAGTAAACATTAGTACATTGAAAAGGCAGAGTCTCATCTGATTGGGTTTCTTGAGGGTCACTCTGTATAACCAGTTTTAGTCTGGGGTTTCTGCAGTTTGAGGATGCAGATTGTGAAGCTGTCTCATGGTTACAGGAAGAAAGACCATAGGAATGCTGTGGAATGAGGCCTCAAGCCAGAACCAGCCAGTGGCTAATATTTACTAATTGCCTACGAGGTGCCCAGCACATATATCATATGTGGTTGTGGTAAACACAGTGATGAGTCACCCAGATCCCCCCTCAAGCTGTTGCTGCAGCTGCTGGAAGTGCTGCTGGCAGACAGCCTTGTCTTGTCAGCCCCACAGGACTTGCCTCACTGCAGAGAGCTCCTTCCCCAAGGTCACACCCTTCTTTCAGTTGGTTCACAACCAACTGATTTATCAAGGTGAATCTATAAAGGTTGGACTATTTCAACCCAATGTAGGACAGCTTGGATAGACCAGTGTGACTCCAGAACTCCCTGTGAGATCAGCTGAGCTTATCATTGGACCTGCAAGGCAGCTTGACTCTGCCCAATCCTGCTTTTATCCCTTCCTTTCATAGGTGTTCATCCCAAGCACCCTCCTTAAAAACATCTTACATGTTAAACCCTGCCTCAGAGTCTACTTCAAGGAGAACCAAACCTGTGACATTGATGACGGTTAAAAATAATTGACATGTGACTTTTCTCTGCCTTGCTTTTCCTGTGCCCACTAATAATGATTCTGGATTTGCCCACTCAATTTATTTTTCTTTACCCTCTGAGAAGAGTCCCACTCTTACCATAAACACATACAAGGAAGAAGCAGGCTGAGAGGATTTGAGGTACTGCAGGCCTAGTGCTAGGTTATTGGAAGATAGCTGAAGAGTGCAAAGGAAGAGGTTGTTTATAGTGGCTTAAAATATAAATAACTTTAAAATAAATATAAATATAAATAAAATGTAAGTAATAAACTTGATATTTTGAAATTACTTTTCAGTTACTGGAGTGTGTTTAGGCTTAGAGAAAATAATGTATTAATGCAAAGATATTCTGCTTAATTTTAGATGTAGAATAGACTCAATTTTTCTACTTCTTCTAATACTTATTCTATACTATTAGACTGATTCTCTGGTGTCCTTGTATTAATTATCTATTACTGCATAACAAAGTATTTTAACCTTTAATGACTTACAGTAACAAACATTTGTAGTTTCCCAGTTTCTGAGGGTTAGGAAGAGGCTACGCTGGGTGATTCTAGCTTGGAGTCTCTCATGAGATTGCCATTAGGATATCATCTGGGCCTGCTGTCATGAAGGCTTGACTGGAACTGGAGGATCCACTTCAAAGATGATATACTCTCTTGCCTGTTGATGGGACATTTTCATTTTTTCATTGGCCATTGACCAGACTATGTGAGTCATAGCGTCTATTGACAGGCAGTCTCAATTCTTTGCCACATGGATCTTTTCATAGGACTACTCAAGTGGCTTCGCAACATAGCAGCTCCCCATAAATGAGCATTTCAAGAGGAAGAGTATAGAGGAAGCTGCTTGCCTTTTATGACCTAGTTCAGAAGACGCACACCTTCATTCTTGCCACATTCTATTCATTTGCAATGACTCCTTAAGCCCAACCAATATTCAAGAAAAGTAGAATTAAGATCCAATTCATGAAAGGAGGTATGTCAAATAATTTATGAACATATGTCAAAACAATCACAGTCCTGCTCTTCAGTGGCTTAAAAATTCCCTATTAAGGGGACAGTGTTGTTTCTCAGGGAATTTGGTCTAGCAGAATGAGCCAAGCTGCCAAATTTTATTGCACGAGAAGTCTATTCTCATGCAGCATCACTCTGACACTGATCCTACTGTTTTCCTTTTTCACAGTTAAGGACTCTTATTAATTTCGGCTAATTACCAATTTTAATTACATCTGCAAATTTAGTTTACTTTGCCATGTAACATAACAGAATCACAAGTTATAGAGATTAGGACGTGAACATCTTGGGAAAGGGGATGCATTTCTCTGCCTATCACATAGAACTCTCTGTAAATTTATAAATTCTTATCTTTGGATTGAATCCTTCAGAAGTATGCATAGTTAAAAAAACAGAAATGAGAGCCGAAGCTAGAAGGATATTGATTTCAAAGAGATGTGATTTTTAAAATCATCTGTTAGCAGTATCTGTTGTATTCAAGAACATTTCAGCATTTAAAGCTTTGTTGCATGTCAACTCATTAATCTGCACTGCAAAACTCTACCCACCACATATTAGGAACGAGGGAAGCTAAGGCCCAAAGGTAACACAGGAGTTAGTGGCTAAGCTGAGTGCACACCTAGAAGTTCTGACTCTGTGACTTGCTTTCAGCCTACTGCTCACAACTACTCCAAAGAAATGTTCCCACCTTGCAGAGGGAGGAAGCAGCTGGTAGAGGCAAGAAAATGGGATTCTCCCCTAGAGGTTTCAGATGGCAATGTAGCTCTGGTAACACCTTTATTTTAGTCCAGCGAGACCCATTTCAGGCTTCTGACTACCGAAACTGTAAAATAATAAATTTGTAATGTTTTAAGCCACCAACTTTGTAATAAGCTTTTTATAGCAGCTATAGAAAACAAATACACTCTATAACCAAAATAATCCAGCAAGAAATATACATAGGATTGTCACGGGCAGTAAAGCAGTTAGCCATTGGGAAGTAAAACATTTATTCATGTTTATCTGGGCAGCCTGAGAGTGAGCCTTTTTAAGAACTAAAGGCACAATGTGTGATAGATGCATCTCCAGCATCTGCCCTGGGCTGTAGTAATCCACAGGAAAACAGAGGTGGAGTCTTTGGAGGTAAAAGTTTGTAAAAATATTGCCAATTTCACTTCTAGTGTATGCTTCCAAAGTCATCTAAACAGCGTTAGGCCCTCATCTCTAGGTTTACTAGAATCAGTGTTTGAGGATAAATGACAAGGCAGTGGGTATTTCTTGTGAGTGGATTTCAATCTGATGGCTTTTTCCATGCTCTCTGAAGAAGAGGCTATCTAGTAAAATGGCAAAAGGGCTGTAATTTGCAATTAGGCTGACAAGGTTTAAATTGTGCCCTTACCACTTACATGCTGTGTCACCTTGTGCAAGTTAAACAGCATCCCCAAGTCTGTTTTTTCATTGACAAAATTGGCTGACAAAAACAGCTCTAAGAAGACTTAGGAATATTAAGCAAAATAATGAAAGTAAAGATTTTTGCATGGTGCTTGCAAAATTTCTGGTAAATTATCCAGAAATGTAAACTGTTTTGCCATTGCCCATTTCTGATCTGAGAGAAATGAAGGAAATAATCAAGGAAGTGTGTCCTGTGAGTGGGTGGGCACAGCAGGATAATCAGAGGCTGAGGGTGGAACCCAGAAAACTAAAATGGCTACGCAAATACTGACTCGGCTGTTGGCAGATTGTTGGAGTGTGGCTGACTCAGTCCTGATGAAAGGCTTGTTCTCCCTGCCAGTCTTCTCAGACATCTCAAAACCTGTGTTTAGAGAACAACCAACTAGGTGTTTGTGAAGAGTAAGTATTCATTAAAACTCATTTACAGCCCCGGGTGCTAGTTTACTGGAGCACATCTTACTGAAGGCTTGATATCGTGCAGAAGATCCAAGGGTTCCAGACAGAGTTCATGTAATTTAGTGGGCAGGACGAGGTCTTCGGAGTCACTCAGCCTCAATTCCAACCCTGGCTCTGCCACTTTTCAGCTGCCCCTGTTTCTTTGCCTTTGGAAGGGAGATAATGTTACCTTTCTCCCAGAGATTTTTTTCAGGATTAACAGTGATATGATGGTAAGGGGCTTGAACAGTCTAAGATAGTCCTTATCATATAAGTAATATATTTTCGGTATGTATTATTTGGGTTCAGAAGGCTTGCTTCTAGTTCTAGCTCTATTACATAATATGACCTTGGGGAAATCCTAAAACTATTCTAAAGTTGTTCCTCCTTCTGTACAAAGAGGATAATAAAAAGTGATATCTCTACTTTATAGGGCTGTTATGAACGTCAAATGAAACAGTGCTTGTACATAAACGTCTTATGTTAGGAGTCAACGAGAATATAAATTTTCTTGTGCAAAAAGGTCCCGATGTCCCCATTCTTCTCCCTTTTTGACCTGCCTCAGCAGATGGTACATCCACCATTGAGCTGTGTTAAGGCTGTAAATTTTTAGCACTTTAGACCTCATGGATAATGCTCCATTGTTGAACTCAGTGAACACTGAGGGTAGAGAGGTGATGGGAGGGTTCGGTCAACAGACAACTGATGTCGTCCTGTGCCACAAGCAGGACTATGTTTTTGGATTCTAGCAGTGGAACAGGGGCCATCAGCATAAGTAACATAAAGGCCTGAATATAGAAGAAACCAAGCAGTAATTAACCTCATAGTTACTGACACTAAGCCACTTACTTTCCACAAAAAATTCCAGCTAATCTTCCCAACTACCTTGTGAACTAGAAATCACTTCCTTCATTTTCTAGTAGAGAAAATTGAGTCCCAGAGAGGCTAAGTAAGCTATCCAAGATCACACACAGAGCAAAGAGTATGTAGACCCATTTGAAAATACCTTGAATGCAACTTTTTCCTTGTTACAGTAAAAAATGTAAAAATAGACTAAAACAGAGAAATGAAATCCAGAAAAGAGCTCCAACCCAGGCTAAGGGAATTCCCAGAAAGGTAGCTTATAGAAAACCTGTGTTTCAACTTGTGGTAGAGAGGTGGTGGTTCAACTTAGAGGGAGACAGTTGGCTCAAAGAGAACTTTCTTCAAAAAAATATGAAAACCAAAGGTATAAGTTTGACATTAGGAAAAAAAAATGTATTGACAAGTGTTTTGTAGCATTGTCAGGAGGGATTCATTGATTATTATTCAACTGAATAATAAAAATGAGTTGACTTTAATTTCAGGTTAAACAACAGAGTATTAAGACTTTAAATGTATTAATGGTACACCACTTCACTGATCAGTGAGAAATATATACATAGTCATAATAATAAAAGCACTAATGTGTAGTTAATCAAAAATTGTAATGTAATTATATTGAAAATGAAATGTAAATGAACTGAAATCTTCATCTATCTAAAGAGGAAGTGAGTGGACAATGTCTAAATTTGGAATTCAAGAAAAAGGTTAGGCATATTTTTAATAACTATTATGATATCCAAAAGAAACAACTAAGGGGCTTAAAGTAGTTGCCCCTGGGGAGATCAAGAGACAATAAGTGAATGTCCTTTGGGAGTGTTGAGTGTGTCCCAGTGATTTCAGATTTCTGTTTCAGTTCTTTGAGTCCAAGGTTTCACCAAGGTTTCTTTCAATTCTGTGAGCTGCCTCAGTTTGCTTTCCTACCACATGACCCAAAACATATTCTCTTTCACTTAGTTCACTTTGAATTGAGATTTCATCCAGGCTGTTACAATGATAGACATGGGTTCATTCATGTATGTTTCTAGATGACTCTTTTAAAAAAATTAGTTCTGATCCATGCCAATGTACACTCTGTTTCATATACCAAATAGCCCAAGCTTTTTATTATGACATGAGGTGAAATATATTCTGGCATCTTTCCCAGGCTTATCTCCCAATATTTCCAGTTTCATGTAACAGTCTAGTCACACCAAATATTTTTTAATTCCTCTGCTATGTTCCTTACTTCTCTACCCCCACCCACTGGCGCACTCTTCCCCCAAAGCTTTTTACAACCTCTGTTGTTTTTACATCTAGATAATTCTTATTTATTCTTCAAAACTCAGCTCACTTGTCCCCTCCCTCAGCCTTCTCTGTCTTGGTAGGCTGGCCTTAATATTCCTCAACTGTACAGCCCAGTGTTAGAACTAAAATATTATATTGTGATTCTACTTCTCTATCTTCCCTTAGACAAGAAAATCCTTAAAGACTAGAACTGTGTATCAATCATCTTGTACCTCCAGCACTCTTTGTAGTTGCTCAATAAATGTGTATTGAACTAACCAACTTAGCTTATGTCTACATGGAGCAAAAATAGATGTGATTACTTTAATGTTTCCATTACCTATTGCTGAGTAAAAACCATACCTAAATATGGTGGCTTAAAATGTTAACCATTTCTTTTCTTCTGGTTTTGAAATTTGAGCATGGCAAGTGGGTACAGCTTGTGACTACTTCATGTGGTGTTTGCTGAGGTCATATACATGGCATCACTGAGCTGAAAACTCAGTGAGAGCTGAAACATCTAAGTGTCACTTATGTGTCTGGTGCCTCACCTGGGGTAGCAGCAGTGGCTGCGGCTGGCTGGGTCTTCTCTCCATGTGCTTTGTCATCATTTAGTAGCATCACCTGAGCTCTTTTACATGGGAAGTAAATACTAAGAGTATAAAACCAAAAGCTTCTAATAATCTTAAGTCCTTGTTGTTCAGAATTCATAGGGCTATTTTTATTACATTTTACTACTCAAAGCAACTAACAGTGCCAGACTAGATTCAAAAGAGGAAGAATAGGTTCCATTGCTTAGTGAGAGTAGTGACATGTGCATACAAGAATAGGAGAAGTTGTTAGTGTCCATCTTCACAGATAATCCACACTTGATAATTCAATCATTACTGATAGCTAAACCAGATTATTCCATTCTGATATTTTGATCTAAAACATTTATTTTTGTGTATTAGATTATCCTTGAATGAGTCAAGCAGTATTAATGGAGAGGGCACCTTGCTTTACATAAGTTTCTAATTTCAAGAAAAAAATGAATGGATCGAGCAATCATGATATTTGAACAACTATGTTCAGATCACAGTGCTGATGTACTTTTCTACAAATTATAAAGGGATAAGTTGCCTTTGTAAAAAGCTAATGGAGAAAGAAGGGGCTAATGCAGCTCTATGACAGTAGAAACTTTTCATGAAAAATTACCTAGATGACATTTCTGAAAATATTAACTGTCCTCAGACAAAATTTAAAATAATGTCTATGTATAAAATAATCCATTATATGCAGCCATTCTGTCTTGGGACGTACTTTCACACACTAATGTTTCAGAGAATATGGAACACTAACAGAATAATGAATGGATATAGTACCTGAATTTTAGACATGTCCATTACACTAATTAAAATCTAGTATGGCCACAGCTTTTTAATTACTTTCCATCAGTGCTGCAGTCAATGAAGCTAGCTTTATTACTCATTATAATGCTTCACTTATAATAAATCTTCATAAAACCTGAAAAGAGTTTCCAATTATGAAATTCCAGAGACAGAGTTTTCTGTCTAGCTTTGTTTGGAGCAGAGTGCATAAATGAGCTTTATTTGCTATTCACCTGAAAAGACAAACAATGCAAATAAATAAGACTAGATAGGATTTGTGCCTTTTCTTATCTCTGTTTGACTATTCTTTTCTTGTATTTCAGTGTATTTTTAATTCTTTGTTGATAATAATTAATTACTTAGGACAGAACAGTCAAGACGTTGAGTGAAGCTTTTGAAATATTGGGTTCTAGTTTGGACTCTGCTACATATTAGCTGTTCTTAAGCCTTAAACAAGTCCCTTAAACAACTTGAATCTTGTTTCCTTCAGATGTATAAAAGGGATGAGCTCAGCTTCTCTGCTTTCTTCACAGATGAGGGAGAATAATGAAAGGGCTTTCCACACTGTAAATCTCTAAGCAAAGGGAGGAAATAAATTGATGAAATAATAAATGAGACAATAGAAACCATAAAGAGTCCATGGTAGGTGTGGGCATTCATTATTTTCAATTTAGTATTTATTGAGTGTCTAGTATGTGCTATCACTGTATCCAGGGCTGGAGATTAGTGATGAATAGACAAATGAGGTTCCCTTACCTTTGTAGAGCTTGCAACCTGACAAGGGAAACATGTATTGAGCAAGTAAACAAACAGCTAATATCTGTAATTAGTGGTATAAAAGAGAGG
This sequence comes from Eonycteris spelaea, assembly GCA_003508835.1. Taxonomy (NCBI): domain Eukaryota; kingdom Metazoa; phylum Chordata; class Mammalia; order Chiroptera; family Pteropodidae; genus Eonycteris; species Eonycteris spelaea. The sequence goes on along the minus strand of PUFA01002327.1, from coordinate 19,424 downwards.
AACAGGACACTGTAAAAGAAGCAAAGATAGCTGACTTGATAAACATTCCTGGTATGGGAAATTAAGCCTGGAGGATAGTATGCAGTAGGACCAGAAGTTAGAAGGGTAGAAGGGTACACAGGGAGGTTCAAAGCAGAAAGCAACTCAGGAAAGGCCATAGTGCCTAGAGGGTCCTAAGGAGAGAGAGAGGACAGGCAGGTAGGGTAAGAAATGTATAAGCCATGAGGGATTTGGCTTTGATTATAAGAGCCATGGAAAGTGACTGAAGGCTTTTAAGTAGAAGAGTGAGGGGATCTAATATTATGCTTTATAAAAGTCACTTTTTCTGTTGGTTTGGGAAGATGAAGAATGGAAAGAGGAAGCTACTGTAGAAGGCCAGGGGAGTGAAGACAATAGCTTAGGTTAGGGAACTAGCAGCAGAATAGTGGGAATTAGATGGATTCAAGATATATTTTGGAGGGGGACCTGACAACTTATTGCTAGAATAATTATAATTTGGAAGGGAAAAAGGAGACTCCTAGATGGCTTGAGCAACTAGAGGGATGATTCTGTTGTTTATAGAAGCTGGGAAGTTAGAACATATTTGCAAGGAAAATAAAAATATACTATTATGACATGTTAAAATTGACATTCAGATGGAGATATCAAGAAGGAAATTAGTTGGCTAGAGAATCAAGATATAGACTGAAGAAGTATGAAAGTCATAAGAGTGCAGATTCATGCTTCTAAATACCTCTGGATTAGGTTGGGTGAAAAGCCACCAACCCTTGCTATTGCTCTGCTGCCAAGCTTAGTCATGCCGTGCCTGTGACTGGGTGAGTGACTGGTTTCTTTCAGGCTAAGATCAGTCTTTTCCTACTTTCTCCTGAATATCTCCATCAAAGTTGCCAATTCTAACTTTACACCATTGACCTGAGAGTAGGACATAATTTTCAGACAGATACAGTATTGCTCTGTTTGTGGAGAAGGCAACTTATATACCTTCTCTTTCTTTTTGACACTCTTTCTCTCTCTTTCTCTCTCTCTTTCTCTCTTTCTTTTTTCAGAACCCAAGCCACTGTGTTAAGAAGTGGTAAAATAATGGCTAATTGTTTGTACAGAACTAGAGTAAGTTCTACTGAACACTTAGCTTAAAACAGAAGTATGCAATACAGATTTCAAAAATGCTTCATCCATTTGGCTGTCTGAGTCTACATGTTGGCATGGTAAGTAATTACAATTTTTGTAGGTCTCTGTCTAGAGTTAGTGCCACCTGGTAATAGTCTGCATTCCTCTTTTTAATCTTATTTTATGATTGAGTTAAAGGAAGTTGGTTTGCATTGGAACATGCAAACAATAAAGTTTTTTCTATATTTAATTTTTCCTAATCTATATAAATTAGTGCTCTCCTTTCATTTGATACGTCTGATGACTTAAATGATCAAACGCTGTCCCCGAAGACTCCTGTATGAGCCAATCTGGATTTGAATCCAAGTGCCAACACTTGCAAGCTCTGTGACCTTGAGGTTGTCATGTAATTTTCCTGTCCTTACTTTTCCCATTTGTGAAATGGTGCTCAGTGCTGTGTACCAAGTCAAGGAAATATGTTTATACTGTCTTAATATGATGCTTGGCACACTGTTAGGTGTTTGTGGTTGTGTATCATCACTAGTTGGAGCCTAAAGCACCAATTAGTCTTAGGGCCACATATCCCAGGGTCTTAGGATTTCTGGTGAGAAATACAATATCATCAGATTAACAGCCGTCACCGAATAATGTGAAAGTGGGTTGCCATAGTAATGAGAGTGATGCTGACCTGGGAGGGCATGGTGAAGGAGGTGGTGCTATGCCGAGGAAGAAGTCTAGCCTGTATAGAGTTTTGTGGAAGCTTCCTCCAATAAACTGAGCTTCAGGTTCTGTCTACTCCCAAGAAAGCACTAAGGACCATGAAGTCAGTATTATTTTCTAGGGTCCTACAACTTGGATTTGTGTCTAAGTTTACCATGTTACCCCTGTGACTGTAAAGAAGCCATATCCAGCAAAGTTGAGGATAGGGTTGAGAGAAGGGAGAAAGAGGAGAGTCTTAATACTTGTAGGCTGCAGAAAGAAATAATTGACAAGCAAAGAATTTCTTGTAAATTGTAGCATATTGCATTTAGAGGCAGCCAAACCCTGCCATAAATGACTTCCTTTGAATTTTTAATCATGCCTTACTTTTGTCTAATGATTTTCTGTGCACGGTATCCTTTTATTCATATAAGATCCTCAACCATTTTGCATATATTTAAGGAGCACTTATTCTGTTCTTGACTTGGAACTTTACCATAGATCTATTAGGTAGGCTGGAAAGTTAGAGATACTGAGTCTCAGGGAGGTGACATGATTTGCTTATCAATGCCAAGCCTGTTTAGTGCTGTTGTTTTAGTTTTAACTTCATTGCTATTTTTCATGACTCTGGGACCAGGAGAAATAAAATGTAGTAGACCCTTGGAGTTCAAAGTTATCATTTCTGTTTTTGATTATTTGTGAACAACCTGAAGCTCCATGACTAGTAGCATGTGTGTATATATTTTAATTTCGCTGAAGCACGAATCTGAATGCCACAAGGCTGCTGTGTGGGAGTGTGTGTACTGTGCATCTGTTGTTTTTGCCTGCCTGGCACCTATTCTCCATTCTTCGGTAACAACTTCTTGGGTTTACTTTGGGGCACATTGCCTCACCTGTTGGATACTTTCTTGGTGAGAATGTGAGTTAAGAAATCTGGCCCTCCCTGAGAAAAGTCTGGGCATGTGACCCAAAATAAGTCATTCAGACTTTCTATCCAAGGAATTTGAGTCTTGAAATACGTGATATAAGGATTGAAAGTGATTGGAAAGATGTAACCCAACCATGAAATCCTAAAAATACTGTTCATTCATTCCCATTACAAGCAGGGATTGCCTAACTTTTTCTTAAAGAGCTAGCTACTAAATATTTTAGGATTGTGGGCTACTAGGTCTCTCTCTCAACTACTTGACTCATACCTTATCCTTTTTATTGTGTGATCTCCCCACCTATTCTAAGTAAATTCCTTTTCCTATTTAATATTGTCACAGTTCATTTATGTCAGCTGCCACCAAAGAATTCTATGAATATTGAGTGAGTCTCTTGGCTAATGGGTGAATCTAGTTGACTGTCCAACATCCACAGACCAATGAGATTTTCACTTTATACTATACTTCCTACTAGCATGTGGAATGACGATTGAGAAGCAACTGATAAAACAGTGTCTTAGTGGAAAAAGGGCTAGGGCTGATAAACAAAGAGGAGGTAAAGAGGCTACAAAAAAGATGGTCTTAGATGTTTAGGATAAACTAAAAAATAGAATATTGACTTTGACAGTGGCTTAATTCTATGAATTAACTCTTTATATTGAAATAAGAAATGATGGATTTATTACATTGTTTTAAAGTTTCAAAGAGATTTTTTTAATGATTGAAATTTAAAATGTTTTTAAAAAGTAAAAATGTTTTTAAAAAAATATTAAAATGAGGTTTACTGGTGATACAGGTTAATCTTAATTATCTTGAGATTTCCATGTTTGAGGACCCTAAATCTGTACAAACCCTTCCAAATTGTAACCTTGGGTTATGTGAATGTCTCAGAGTGTATTCTTCTAGAGTGATAAATTTCATTTCTGGCAATACTTCCTCTTATTTCTGTTTTCCACTATTCTAACAGAAAAGTAAATATTGTTGGGTATCCTTTTAGATCAAGCAGATAAAATCATCAAGTCTTTTCACAGACTGGCACTAGAAGGGACACAAAAGAAACACTGTTCCTGTCCTTAAATAATTGTCTATCTAATTGACATTGAGGACATTACCCACACAGGAAATTCTGAGTAATACAAAATAGTCAGATCAATTCAACAATGAATGAATGGGTCACTCAAGGGTTTTGTAATGGTGCTAACAGAGGGTACAATAAATCTAGCTTCATCTCAGGCAGAATCAGAATTCTTGTATTCCAGAGACAACAGGAATCTTAGAGGCCAGTTTCTTCATTTAACACAGGAAATGCTAAGGCACAGGGAAACTGACCTTGCCTAAGGTCCTGTTTCTGACTAGTGAAGTCATTGGACTACAAGCTGGTATTCCTGATTCTTGTTGTTAGCAACTTGAATGTATTAACTCAACCTTACAATAATATTATAAAATAGGTACTATAACCTTTTCTATCATATAGATGAGGAGACAGGCATTGCAAGGTTACATAATCTGTCCAAGGTCATATAACCAGAAGAGGTAAAGCTAGGTTTCAAACTTGGGCTTTGTGGTCCCACATTGGGTTCTTGAAAACAAATTTCTGCTTTGATGCTGAGAATGTGGATGAATTATACCATGCTCTCTGTGGTTGGACACAGGCAGTTTTGAGATGTGATCTAGACAGAGAAATGATCTAGACAGTCTTTGAATATAGATTTCCTTTCAGCAATATGGACCACTTTGATCACAGTCTAGTAATAATTTTATTTTGTAGGTGCATACTATGTGTGAATTAGTCTGTTAAGTGTTTTGCAGACAATTATATTTGATTGTTGCAGCAACACTGCAAAGTAGGTATTATTTTTTTCATTTTCAGAGAAAAATTCTGGGATAGTTTTGTCTAAGAACATCTTAATATTAAGTTTCAGAATAGAAATTCAATCAATCTAGCTAGTTCCTGTGTTCCTACTTACTGAACATTTTCTATACCTCCATCTTCATGCCTATAACAGAAATGAGTTAAATATTCTTGCTCAAAAAAATTTCAGCCTAGTAATTCAGCCCAGTGATTAAGCTCCTCAAGGTTCCCTATAGCTAAGTTAACTAGTATCTGGAATAGAAGTCAGACAACAAATCCCAGTGTACTACTAGATGGAAAATTATAACTTAGCTGGGTTGGTGGCTGAAAAAATAATACGAGACATACAGAAAATAAACAGCAGATTTTGGACAGAAAACATGGCAAATAATTGAAGCCAGTGAAAAAAGAATGTAGGGTGAAGTCTACACTTCATTTTATGAAACTGAGAATTGAAATATTGATGTTTGGAAGCAGTACTGAAAGCTTTCTGGTTAATTACATTCCTAGGTGAAGTCAGAGAAAAATATACTTACATTTTTTCATGGAACAAAATAATTTTCAGTCATTCACTGGAAAATTGGTTAACTCTCTAGCTTTCCTGCTGTCTGTAAAACCTAGAAGAGTATTTTGTGACTGTGAAACACTGTGTTTGTGGTCCTGATATGTCCTAATTATTACAAGTGTATCAAGCACTTCTTAAGTGCCAGGCAAGATCTTACTCAGACCTCATAGTTGGCTGAACAGATCTAACATGTGTACTAGATCTAACATATGAAAACTACTAGAATAAAATCCCATTTCCTTTCTCATCAATCAATACTTTACAATTTATTTTTTTCACAGCATTCACCAGTATTGAAAATTATTATTATCATTATTTTTGCCTACTTATTTGCCTACTATATGTCTCACAAAGTAGAATGTAAGCAGCAGTGAAGCAAAGGTTTTGCTTATTGCTCTTTTCCCAATAACTAATATCTTTTCCCAGCATAGAATAGACATCATGCCAAATGCAATGAGGGCAACAGATGATCAGATTTATTCAAGATTGGCTGGGAAAGGCACCAGAGTGGGCAATATTTCAAGGAAGGTCTCGGAAGGTACATATGGGTTTGTCTGTGGAGAAGTTAGGCAAGAACATTGCAGAAAAAGGAAAGGTAGGTAGAGAGTTGCATGAAAATGCATGATGTGTTTAAGCAGTGATAATAATAAGTCTGAGCGACTAAACAATATAGCATGGCTAGGTAATGCCATATACAATGCACAGCTATGATGCAAGTGTTAATCTCCATTTATCTAACCTGGCTGAGCCGCACACACTTCCCCCACTCCCACTTTCTCAAAGAATCCTTCAGCACCTTTAGCTGGGCTCTAGCATGTTAACTAAGCACGAAGTTCCCTTCAGCAATCTTCATTCCATTTCTTTCAAACGTGGATATGTTAACTTGCTCTAAACATAGTGTGATTACATCAAAATAATTTTTTTTGTTGATGTTCTCAGTCACAGAGCTGAATTAAATTGCGTTAGATAGTGGAGGTTTTACTAACCTCAGATAATTAGGCAGTGTTTGAATGGACATTGGGAAACATAAAGAGTCTCTAAATATGTCAAAATTCATAATGTGTTTATTACTTTTTGGCTTGTACTCTTTTTTTTTTTCACTAGCACTACTCTTTTGAATGAGTGCCAAGCTGTCTATAGAGTTAAAACTCTTACTGGCAATTAATAAAAATCTACAAAAACTCAAATTATAAAAGGGGGAATTATTGAGAGAACACTATGTTAGCCATTGAACCCCAAAGCAGCTGGGCCTCTCAAATGACTGGACAAAGAATTTGAAGCTCAGGCAGTTTTTAATCTCTTGGTCTCTCTCTGTCTCTCTCCCTGCCTCTCGCCTTCCATGTCTTTGCCTCTGCCTCTGCCTCTGTCTCCTGTTTCTCTCTGTTTCTTTCTCCCATTGTTCTCTTTCTTCCCTTCTCTCTCAGTTTCTCTCTCCTTTGGTCTCTCTTTAACTCTATCATTCTCTCCCTCTCTTATTCTCTCTTTAATAGGTTTTCTTTGCTTTTCCAAATTCATAGCAAAGCCTTCTCCAAATTATAGTTTCTCTATTTAAGAGACTAACTCAGAAAACACTAATTCCCTAAATCTTTCTAATTTCAAAATCCATAGAAAAGGGATCTAATTGGTACAGCTTGAGCTAGGTATCATCCTGGTTCCAATCAACTGTGAGCAGGGAAACAGTCATGTGATACAACTATGCCTAGAGAGTGGGGGTGCTACAGTCCTATGGGATATGGAGACAATTATTTCTCAGAGAAAGGGTATTTCTGTACATTAAACATATAAGTTAAAATGTGTCTGCTACTTCCAAGCACAGGGTTTGGACGAATATTGATGGATGAATTAATATTCTTTTTAAACTAATGGTAGCTGGTCAAGAAAGCTTTACAAGAGATACTGTAAGGTATTCAGCTCTTCACGTAGAATGATTCTTCCTTGCGAAAGCTGATCATACTTTTTGAACATCAGGCCATTTCATAGATTCGTAATATTCAAATTCCCAGGTCAATAGCCTCTTGACATTACCAAAGGCCAGAGAAGCAAAATCGTTCAACCTGATGTTGTTTTAGAGGGAACAAAGATAACTGGCAGCTGATAGGCAAATTTGCATGCCTAACAATTTTTCTTTGTTTTTTCTTCTTTGCAATGTGGTTTCTTTCCAGTCTTTGGCTCACTCATCTGTGAAATGAGAGAGTTAGATGTGTACATGTGAGCTCCCTCTGGTTCTGGTTCTGTGGTGATTCACAATGGAGTCAAGAGAGGCCCCTCGAGGTCTGGGATGCTTTGGGAAGGAGCTGCCTGCCTTATTACAGCTCATGAAAACCCTGTGCTTACCGGGCACTCTGAGTTCTCCTCAAAGCTATTACAGCTGAATTTGCGATCTTATGTTTATTTTCTAAGTATGGTTGTCCCCTTTATCCACTATTTTGCTTTCTGAAGTATCAGTTACCGACAGTCAACTGAAGTCAAAACATACTAAATGGAAAATTCCAGAAATAAATAATTCAATAAACACTTCGTAAGTTTTAAATCACACGCCATTTTGAGTAGTGTGATGAAATCTCACACCATTTTGACATGGATGTGAATCATCCCTTGGTTGAGCATCTCCATGCCATATAGGTTCCCTGCCCATTCATCAGTCACTTAGTAGCCATCTAGGTTATCAGCTAGACTGTTGCAGTTTCTTCAGTGCTTGTGTTCAAATAACCCTTATTTTACTTAATAATGGTCCCAAAGCCATTCACATAACTTTTATTACAGTATATTGTTATAATTGTTCAGTTTTATTATTAGGTATTGTTATTAATCTCTTACTGTGCCTAATTCATAAATCAAACTTTATCATACATATGTATGTATAGGAAAAAATCATAGTATTAATAAGGTTTGGTACTATGCAGTCTCAGATATCCACTGGAGATCTTGAAATGTATCTTCCACAGATAAGGGAGGATTATGACAGTCTGAAATTAGATTTGCAAACTTTGCAGCTCCTGTCAGATGTCTGCTTCTTAAAGGAAAGACCTTTTCGACTTTGGGCAAAGATCTTTCACTTCCCAGGAACTGTGGTTACCTTTATTGTCTCTCTAGGCAGAGCTCTGAATAGTTCTTGGGCCTCTGGGCAGGGACCTCCAGGGCCTCTTCCCCAGCAGTTACTCAAGCAAGGGCTGCATTGAAGCATTCAGCTCTCTCCTATAGGAGCTGTTAGCATGAGAGCTCTAGAGATGTGGACAAAGTTCAATGCGATGAGGTCAAGAGTAGGTATAAACAGATTTTCCTGGAAATAACCAAATAATTTAAGAAGGGTTGTGATTCTACTCAGATTCATCTGGACATATGGTATAAATAAATATAGGAAATAGAGATATGTAAGTGAGAAGATATCTTCAATTCTTATCTCTCCATTGGGATGGTTTCTTCATTCATCCAACCAACACTCATTGAGTACTTGTGTGTTCTAGTTCTTGTATGTTTATCTAGCACTCTGCTAGATGCTGAGGAGGCAGGTGTGTAGATACATGGTTCATCCCAGAAAGAGAAGATAGGCTGGCAAACACAGGAACATTAGTCTTGGGCTGTGGGGTGAGGATTATCTGTATTCTCTCATCATCTCCTTCATTGATTATTTATTTCCATTTACCTCCGCTCTCTGAGCTCAAATGAGACCTGTATGGGAGGATAAAAGTGGTGGTGATGACAGAGATTTGATGAGCATTTCCAAATTTGGAGTTCATGGAATATTTAGGATTGACTATGAAGGCAGTAGGATTTTCGTAGATGGAAAGTAGGGAAGGTGTTCCGGATGGAGGAACTAGTATAAGCAAAAAACAGTATGTTTGAGTGAGTAGATGGATAAGGTAAGAAAGAGGGTAAAAACTATTCATTACTATGTTATACTTCATATTCTTTCCATTGCTTACCCTTTATTGAACACCGAATGCTCAAGAATTTCTCTGTTCACTTAGCATAAATTAATATTAAGATATAAGTGCTGCAGATACATAAAAATATGCCACCCAATCCCACTGTATCAGTCAGGATTCCTTATTGTAAGTAACATAAAGAAATTCTGGTTATTTAAAGGAGAATTAAAATTTATTAAGTGATATCACAAAGCTCAAATAACCACTGAGAGAACCAGGCTTGGATTCTAGCACTCAGGAACAATGCTCAAAATCAGGTTGTAGAGCCAACCCCATGGTGCTTCAATTGTCCCTGCTGGGCACACATTCTACCACTTGTCTCATGGATACCACAGAGCTTCACTGAACATTGCCTTTAATGCTGTCTCTGAGTCCTCCAGAAATTATCAGTAGCTGCCTTATCTGCACCACCTTCCTGGGAAGGAGTCAGAGCAGTTCTACTTCTTGATATCAATATTTTCAAATTTAAGTCTGGGGTTAACCCATCTAATTAGTGGAATCAACATCAGTGCCTAGGTCCCAAATGCAAGGCAGGCTGGGAAAACCAGGAGCTGGTGGTTTCAGATACCTTTGGGAAAAAAACTCTGTTACAAGGTGGATGATTCCTCTGGTCACAAGAATGGATTTTAGATGCTGTGCAACCCCCCAAATTTAAAAAGACAAACATTCACTACATCCACATTTTAGGGGTAATAGCTGTTATCTGTTTATTCCTCTAGATTTTTTCTATGGAATATATACCTATATTTAGTAATACAAATTGAATCACATTCCAACAGTCACACACTTGTCATGTGTGTAGCCCACAAATTGGCTTACCCTCACAAACAGTTTTGCCTAGCTTATATAGCTCTTTTTTTCTGTTTGTTTATTTAAATGGGTTTGATGCAAATGTTTTTTTAATGTGGTATTTTTACACAAATGACCAAATTTTCTTGTGGCAACATGATTTTCATTTTGAACTGGCAGCAGTTAACTGGAAATGAGTAATGGCTGTCTCCTGAGTTTTCTATACTCCTCGTCCCACTCTATGGTGATCCATTCAGGCCACTTTCACTCATTTACATTAACTACCTGCTCTGTAGGCATATGAGTGAAATTATTAGATTATTCATACCATTGTGATACTTGACATTTTGGTGTTTTGCTTAACAATGCATTTTTGTTCTTTCAAATCAGAACATGTTAAGCTACTAAATTGTATTTTGTGGCTATATACTGTTCTATAATTTATTAAACTATTTTTGACCTTTTTAGAGAGACCAAGGCTCTAAGCTAAGCTTTTCATTAATTGCTTCTATGACCTTAAACAGAGTAGTTTGCCTCTCTGGGCCTTAATATTCCCTTGTATAAAATAGTGTGTTAGAATTAGGTGATTACTAGGACTTTTCTGGTTTTATCAATTCATAATTTAGAGTAATGTCTGCAATGAGCAGTTTTTCTGGACCCTGAGACCTTATACAAAGGGAATTTACTAGAGAATTGGTTAAATTAATCATGATACATCCATATAATGGAAAAGTAGGCAGCCGTTTAAATTTTATTGTGCCTACCATTATTGTGTACAGAGTACTTTCACTGCCCTAATATGATGGTAGATACAGGTCATTATACATTTTCCAAACCCATAGAGTGCACAACACCAAGAGTGAACCCTGTTGTAAACTGTGGACTTTGGGTGGTAATGATGTGTTAGTGTAGATTCATCAACTGTAACAACTGTACCATTCTAGTGACAGATGTTAATAATGGGGAAGGCTAGGCATACGTGGAACAGAAATTATATGGGAAGTCTCTACCTTCTACTCAATTATGCTGTGAACCTAAAAGCGCTCAAAAAAATAAAGACTACTTTAAAAATTATATGGTACTATAAAAATGCAGAAAAAGGAAAAAAGATATTGGATAACAATGTTTGTTGATGAGAAAGATATTATAATATTTTCAGTTTTTTTTAATTTTAATTTTGAGATAATTTTATTTTCACATGTAATTATAAGACATAATACAAAGAAGTCCAGTATATGCCCATTTTCGTTTTCCCCAAAGATAACATCTTGTATAGTCCATAGTATGATATCCTGGCCAGGAAACTGACATTGATACAATCCACTGAACTTACTCAGATTTCTTCATTTTTACATGCATTCATGTGTGTGTATGTGTGTGTGTGCGTGTGTGTTAAGTTCTATGCAATTTAACCACATGTGTAGATTTCTGTGACTATCATCATAGTCAAGATATAAAATAGTTTCATCACAAATATTCATAACATTTTACGTAAAAAATCAGTTAAGAAAACAATATAATATGTCTTTTAAAAAAACAGCCTGGACATATAAAAACCAAGAAATTAACCATGGTTAATTCTGAGTGATGGGATTGGTAGCTGATTAAAATTTTTCTGTTTGTGCTTATCTGTATATTCTGTTTTCTCCAGTGGGTGTGCATATGTATGACGTGTTCAATGAGAACACTGCAACAACTATTTTCAAAAGATGGAGATATTAAATTTCAAAATGCACAGACCAACATATGCTTTGTGTTCTCACTATTAAATTTATTTGAATTTTCTTAATAAAATTTTTCTTTATGTTTAAATCTTTAATATGTTTTGAGTTGATTTCATTCTTTTGCATGTGAATATCTAATTTTTCCAACACCATCTATTGAAGACATTATCCTTTCTCCACAGTGTTTCTGGCACCCTTGTTGAAGTTTAAGTTTGACTGCATATGCCTGGGTTTATTTCTGGGCTCTCAATTCTGTGCCATTGGTCTATAGTCTGTCTTTATGCCAACATCATACTGTTTTAACTACTATAGCTTTGTAATATATATTTAACATCAGGAAGGGTGATACCTCCAGCTTTGTTTTTCTTTCTTAAGATTGCTTTGGCTATTTAGGGTCTTTTGTATTTACATATGAATTTAGGATTTTTTCCTACTTCTGTAAAAAATGTCATTGGGATTTTGATAGGAATTCCATTGAATCTGTATATCACTTTGGGTAGAATAAACATTTAACAATGGTAAGTCTTAAAATCCATGAGCATAAATATCTTTCCATTTGTTTGTATCTGAATTAATTTCTTTAATTCATGTTATATAGTCTTCAGAGTAGAAGTCTTTCACTTTCTTGTTTAAATTTATTGCTAAGTATTGATTGTTTTGATGTTGTTATAAATTAGACCATTTTCTTTCTATATTTTTCTGATAGTTTGTTATTAGTGTATAATGTAATGGATTTTTGTATGCTAACTGTACCTTGTAGCTTTACAGAATTCAATTTTAGTTCTAACAGTTTTTGGGTGGAGTCTTTAGTGTTTTCTACATATAAAATTATATCATTTGTGAACAGAGAAAATTTCACTTCTTTCTTTTTAATTTGGATGCTTTTTATTTCTTTTGTGTGTATGTAGTTACTCTGGAAAGGACTTCCAGAACTATGTTGACTAGATGTGATGATGGTGAGCATCCTTGCCTTGTTCCTGATCTTAGAGGAAAAGCTTTCAGTTTTTTACCATTGAGTATGATGTTACTTTGGATTTTTCATATATGGTCTTTATTTCATAGAGGTAGAGTCTTTCTTTACCTAATATGTTGAGAGTTTTTATCATGAAAGGGTTTTGAATTTTGTCAAATGCCCTTTCTGCATCTATTAAGATAATTATGTGATTTTAATCCTTTATTCTGTTAATGTGGTATATCATATTAATTAATTTTAATAAGTTGAATTATCCTTGTACTAAGAGATAAATCCCACTGAGTTATGGTGTATGAGCCAATTATTGAATTTGGCTTGCTAGTATTCTGTTGAGAATTTTTGCATCTATTTTCACTAGAGATATTGGACTTAGTTTTTTTTTTACTTGTTGTGTTTTTGTCTAACTTGTAAAATGCTTATGCTGGCCTTGTAAAATGAGTGTGAAAGTGTTCCTTCTTTTCAATTTTTTGGAAGAGTTTGAGGAGAATTGGTATTAATTATTTTTAAATTGGTAGAAGTCACCAGTGAAGCCATCCGGTCCTAAGCTTTTTTCACTGTTGGGAGGTTTTTGATTACTGATTCAAAATCCTTATTCATCATTGGTTTGTTCAGTTATTCTGTTTCTTCATGATTCAGTCTTGGTAAGGTGTTGTTTCTAGGAATTTATCTATTTCTTCTAGGTTAACCAATTTGTTGGTGTGTAATTGTCCATGACAGTCTCTTACAATCCTTCTTATTTCCATGGCATCAATTGTAATGTCTCCTCTTAAATTTTTCTTTTATTTACTTGAATGTTAATTATTTTTAGTTAACTAAGCATTTATCAATTTTATCTTTCAAAAAATCAACTCTTAGTTTTGTTGATCTTTTCTATTGTTTTTCAATCTTCTATTTCATTTATTTCTATTCTAATCTTCATTATTTCCTTCCTTCTGCTGACTATGAGCTTAGTTTGCTCTTCTTTCTCTAGTTTCTTTGGGTTTTAAGTTGTTTGATTCAGATCTGTCTTCTTCCTTAATGTAGACATTTATCACTATAAATTCTCTCAGTACTGCTTTTGCTATAGCCCGTAGTTTTAATATGGTGTTTTCATTTTTTATAAAATATCTAGAAGAAAACATGTAAGAAAGTCTTCATGATTATAGTTTAGACAATTATTTCTTGGATATGATACTAAAAGCACAACCAAGAAAAGCAAAAATAGCTAAGTGGGACTACATCAAACTTAAAAGCTCTGCACAGCAATGGAAACAATAAATGGAATGAAAATACAACCTATGAAATGGAAGAAAATATTTGCTAAACACATAGCTAATATGGGTTAATATCCAAAATATAAGAAAAATTAGAAAGTCCTATAATTCAGTAGCATAAAAACAAATAACTCAATTAAAAATGGGCAAGGAACTGGAATAGACATTTTGCTAAAGAAGACACCCAAGTGGCCAACAGGTTTATGAAAAAAATTTCAGTATCACTAATCATTAGAAAACTGTAAATCAAAACAACAATGAGATATTGTTTTGCACCTTTTAGGAAGGCAAATATCAAAAAACAAAATGTAACAGGTATTGGTGAGGATGCGAAGAAATTAGAACTCCAGCACACTGTTGGTGAGAATGTAATATGTTGTGCTTACTATAGAAACAATATCTAGTTTCCTCGAAAAATTAAAACTAAACCATATGATCCCATAATCCCATTCTTAGATACACACATCCAAAAAAATGAAATTAAGATCTTGAAGAGAGAGTACTCCCATGTTTAATCACAATAGCCAAGATGTAGAAACAATCTAAATGTTTATTAACAGATGAATGGATAAAGAAAAAGAAGTTTATACATACAATGGAATATTGTTTAGCCTTGAGAAAGAAGGAAACCCTGCCACATGTGATAACATAGATGAACCTAGCATACATTACATTAAATGAAATTAACCAGTCACAGAAGCACAAAAACTGCATGATTCCACTAATACAAAGTATCTAAAATAGTCAAACTCATAAAAACACAGAGTAAAATGTTGGTTGCCAGGTGCTGCATGGAAGGCAAAGTGGGGAGTTGCTTTTCAACAGCATAAAATTTAAGTTATAAAGATGAATAAGTTCTAAAGATCTGCTGTTTTACATTGTTCCTATAGTTAATGATATTGTGTTATGAACTTAAAGTTTGTTAAGGGAGTAGAGCTCATGTTAAGCATTCCTACCACAATTAAAAAAAATAAAATTAAAATCCATTTTCCCCAAGGAAATTAAAAAAAGTATTTATTGTGACTTTCTACCATTCTTAAGAAGAATTCTCAGAAGCCAAGTTCTCACAGTGTTATGAATACTATTCTTCCGAGAAATAAAGGTAGTCTCCACAGACAGGGCCTGCTGTCTTCGACATGAAACATATCTTTCTGCATATTCCAGGATTTTCAAAGGCCCAGGAAGAAGCAAAGGAGAGCTGAGCTGAGATTCCCAAGAGGTCCACTAAGTTGTCTTTGAAGACAGGCCAGTGGTCCTCCCCTTTGGCCTGGCTGTCGTGGAGGGCAGCCATGCCCTACGGCATCTTTACAGTCTGAGTTCCATGCAGGATGATCCTTGAGTCTGCTTCAGGCTAGTCTCTCAAAAGACTGTCTTAAGGTAATGCAAAGGCCGCTAGGAAGCTCCCAAACCTCCTTTAAGGTGGTCCTGAATGCAAACTGTATCTTTCGGCAAAGAAAGGCATGGGGCTAGAAAGGAAGAAGCTCTGGAGACGGGAGACCTGAACCTGAGTTCCTGCTCTGACAGTGGAACTGTTGCTAAGTCATGTAGCCAGTCCTGGTTTTAGTTACTTTCCTAGCCTGAGAACTGAGTGATTAGCCCTTCTCCTGGACTTCAGCATCACAGGGCTTCAATTTTAAACAGACCTCAGTTTAAATCCTTGCTCCAACACCCATGTGACTGGAGAGATGACTTTACCTGCTTGTATCTCAGTTTTTTAGTCTGAAAGATAAAATTCATAATATTAAGTAACAACATTGTTATAAGGAAAAACTATATATAAATAAAATTGTTTCATCCACTTGCTACTTCAGACTGAGTTGCATGGATTTTCAACCAAATTTGAATCTTAAGTTAGCTTAAAATATGTCAGACCATATGTCCATATAGGCATCTCTATATGGCATATTCCAGGGTACAAAATGACAATGAGGGCAAACACTGTGTGCTTACTGTGCTCCAGCTACTGTACTGAGCACTTTACAAACAACATCTTTTTTATTCTTTACCATCATTACTATCATTGCCCATCCTTCAGAGAGAAGGAGGTAGTAGCACAGACTTATTTAACTCTGGGGAAAACAAGTAGTAAGTCATATGTCCCTTAGCACAGTTAATTGTACAAGTCACCTAGCACAAAGCTTGGAATCTGGCAGTAATTATTACTAAAGCTGATTGGTAAGCAACTTAGTCTAATATCATAAGAAAAATTAAAGAAGTAGCTGTTTGTACAATGGGCCATATTAGACTTTTGATTTTATACAGATTCGGAGAAGATTTTATAAAAGAAAAGACATTTGAGCTGAGCCCTGAAAAATAAATAGGATTTTCCTATAAAGACAAATGGATTGAGGCATGTAGAGGGAGAGGGTATTATAGGAGCAACGAGAATGCAAGAAGCAAAAGCATAAAGGCATGAGTTTGAGATGTGTTTGGAGAACTGTAAGTGGTCCCAGGTTGCTAAAGCAGAGTACACTGGAGAGGAACAGCGGGAGACTAGTCTGAAGTGTCAGCAGATCATCTGAACTGAGAAGAATCTGAAATTTATTTTGTGGGTCACAGGCTTGAACTTGTGGCCCTCTGGCCATGTCTGGCCAGTATATGTCTTTTATACATGCTACCCAGAGCTATTTTCTTCTAAATTTTGAATTACCAACATATAAAAATCTGATGTTTTTAGCCATATATCCCAATTTCTAGATTTTCCTGGGGGGAAAAAAAGGGGAATATTTAGCCATGTTGATTCTCCCTTCAATAAGGAAATATCATCTATGGCTGAAAAGCCATCACCCCTGAGGGTCCCAGGTCTGGCTGTGATCTAGGCTTGTGGCTAGGATTAGGACTCTGGATTTAAATTGTTACATTAATGTAGTAGGGTGCCTATGCCTAACTTATGTAACTATGACTCAGCTTGTTGTTTATTATGCATGTGTGGCAGAATGCCACTATTGTTCTCTGGCATATATAAAACCCATGTGGTCCCCTAGTGCAGAAGCCTAAGCTCCCTGCAATAAAGTAGGTGGCTGCTGTTTCATTCTCATGTTGGCTCCTCGTGTGTTCTTCCAACTGAGCATCTCACCATCGAACCTTCCCTTCTTGATCAGCTCTGCGCTGACATTTGGCATAGCTGGAGGGAAGAGGTATGTACGGCCCACAGCACGCTGGACGGTTCCTGCGTGGAGGACATGTGCCCCCCACCCCACATCCCAGTGATATCTTTCCATGTATCTGGCCACGTGGACGCCCTCGAAGGATTGGGATGGAGTGAAGTCGTGTCTGGAGGACGTTGGAGTCGAAGTCGTGTCTGGAGGATGTTGGAGCCGAATGTCCCAACCACTTACCAGGAGGCAGTGGGTCGGGTGGCTTGGATGTTCCTAGCAGCACTGCGGCAGGCCAGCCTGGAGGTTCAGGACCAGGCTCAGCGGGTGCAGCAGTTATAACACCAGGAAGAAGTGCTGTAAGGGCTGCTGGTGGCAGCAGAACTCATGTTTCAGGGCCCTGACCGGTCGCTGCCGTCATCCTGGGGTAAGAGCCCTCCAGTGTACCACGGCAGGCAGGCAGGTGAGACAGGAGCAGGTTGAAGCAGAGCAGCAATTAGCCCCCTTGGAGGGGTGGGGCAAGCTAGTGGCGACCCCTAAGGCTAAAAAGCATACCAACTTAATCCAGTACACCCCCGCCAAACTCCGGGACCTGACAAAACAGGTACGGCAGAGAGCGAGAGACAGTTCCAGGGGGACTGCTGTGGCTGAAGGGACTGAATTATCTCCAGAAGAGATGGCTCAGCTGGCCTCAGTAACGGTGATACTGTCCCTCAGGCAACGCCTCCAGAATATGTGGCACATACGGTGCGGGGTGAGGGCAACCACTCCCTCATTAACTGGTTCATGTCCACTGCATGGACAGTATGGGCGGACCCAGAGAGCTGCCAGAGACAAAGAGCAGATGGACCACGTACTTAGATCTGGTCCAGATAATTCGGGAAATGGTCATGCGACAGATGATGTTTCGCGCCCAGTACACTAGCCTTGATGAGGAGGTATTTACAAACTGCTTGAAGGACTTGATCTTGATCTCTGGCCCAGCTGGTACTTTTGGCACTATGGTAGCGCTGCTGGCCCCTTACATGGATAGGCAGATCCATGAGGTAACGTTCGTCATGGCAAGGTTGGGGGATGTGGAAGTGAAACGCAAGGAGCGTTCCACCCAAGTGCGTGCTCTACCACCCCCTGCCTCCCCAAAGTGGCCAGTGCACGGTGGAGGAGTGGCTGAAAAGAGGGAGTGAAGCAGCTCCCAGCCCAATCAGCCTTGAAAGTGAGACACAGGCAAAGTGCTTTGATCTCGCCACCATAGGTGTTGCTGCAGAAAAGATTGAGCAGCAACCTAATGAAGTGCTGCTTGCACTGTGGAATCAGCTGTGTCCTGACCAGCAATTCACTCCTGGTCTGGAGAAAGCCACAAAGGTGTGGCTGGTTAATTATCTCCCTGATTAGACATTTGTCCGGGACCATTCCGGTTAGCGGGGCAGCTGGTTGACCTGAGGCCTCATGTGGAACTGACTATACATTGCTTCCCCCTCAATGTGCAAAGGGTATTAGTCCTTGTGGAACACAGGTGTTGACAGCACTCTGCTCTATGGAAATCCAGACAAGTTTTTTCAGGCCCACTGCAACCATAGAAGGCTCTGGGAGTCTAATCATTCGCTTGTGGCAGGTCCCTGTGACATTGAGCATTGGCAGATTGCCTCCTCGGACATACCAAGTGTACATATCCCCCATAAAGGAATACATTTTGGGGATTGATGTTTTACAAGGCTTGACTGTAAATATCAATGCTGGTGAATTTCGCCTTTGTATCTGGGTGGTGAAAACTATTATCCGGGGACGTCCACGGGGAGCCAGTCCATGCCCCATTGGTGGGATTTGTCCCAAGCTATCCAGGTAGTGAATACAAAGCAGTCACGCCACCTGCTGGGCAACCGCATACGGAGGGAAAGAGTAGGATGTGCACCATTCTGAAGATGGAAGAAGCCAGAGTCATATGTCGTCCTACTGATCATAGGCCCCATACAACTCCCCCGTGTGGTGGCTTAGTGAAGAAGCCTGATGGCTCCTAGTGCCTTTGACAGTTGACAATCAGGGAGTGAATAAGGTTACACTACCCCTGCATGCCACTGTACTGAAGGTCATGGACATCAGGGATCAGTTGTCACATGAACTTGGATGATATCATTATGTGATGGACTTGGCAAATGCCTTTTTCTCTATTGCCATAGTCCCAGAAAGTCAAGAACAGTTTGCCTTCACCTGAGAAGGGTGGACAGTGGACATTCCCCAACCTTCCCCAGGGCTATCTGCAGAGCCCTACCCTGTGCCATGGTCTCATGACCAAGGAGTTAGCCACATGGAAATGACTACCCAGGATGCACTTATATCATTATATTAATAATATAATGCTAACCTCTGATTCTCTTACAGAGCTGGAAGCAGCGGCAACCAGCCCATGAGAAACACTTGCCGACTGGGGTTGGGCAGTCAATGAGGACAAGGTCCAGGGACCTGGGTTCTCTGTCACGTTTTTGGAAGTTATCTGGTTGGGTAAGACAAAAGTAATGCC
>PUFA01002326.1:0-28659 GCA_003508835.1 Eonycteris spelaea | reverse complement strand
GAGCTTGTTAATCGGCCT
Organism: Eonycteris spelaea; assembly: GCA_003508835.1. Taxonomy (NCBI): domain Eukaryota; kingdom Metazoa; phylum Chordata; class Mammalia; order Chiroptera; family Pteropodidae; genus Eonycteris; species Eonycteris spelaea. The sequence continues at coordinate 28,641 of PUFA01002326.1, read as the reverse complement.
CAAAAAAGAGTGTGTCGCTAGAGATACCATATACACATCGGTGTAATATATATGCACATATGACTTACACAACCCATTGCACTATGCGCACACGTGCACTTGCACATTGTTGCATTGCACACGCGCACTTGCACATGGCGTGCATGTCTGCACGTTACTTACACCTGTGTGCATGTGTGTGCATGTGTGCTCACGTACATGTGCATAGGTGTGTGCATGTGCCCTTACACAGGCGTGTTTGTGCACATGTGTGCTTACACGTGTGTGTCTGAATTTGGGCTTACACATATGTGTATGTATGCGCGTGAGCACTTATGCATATATGTGTATATATGCACATATGTACTTACACGTATGTGTATATATATACATATATACTTACTCGCATGTGTATATATACACAACACTTACACATATGTGTGTGCGTGTATTTATATATAAACTATATATACACGCACACACATATGTGTATTATGGTGGATTTGAGAAGAACAAGGCCCTGTACGCACAGTTCTTGCTATAAATCCAGGCCTCTCACTCACTCTCCGTTGGGCCTGAGCTCGTCCTACTGGTCCTTTGCTGAGCATTTCATATGGAAAACTGAGCCTCAGCGAGGTGAACATTAGGGTCCCAAGTGACAGAATTAGAATTCAGACACACAGCTGTGTGACGTGTGCCCTAAATGGCCTCTTTCCCCAGGCCGAGGACGCCACTCTGCCGTTTCCTCTACAGGGATGGATGCGTGCTGGACGATGCATGGGTGGGCCAATGCAGGCCTGGGCACGCCCTGTGTTTTAGACCTTGACTCCTCTTTGAGGACAGAGAGTGCAGTGGGACCCAGTCTGGAACTCAAGGAACCCTGTGTGACAGCGAGGCCCTCAAGGATGTGCAGCCAGTGTCAGCCGTTGCCTGAAACTGCCCTCCCTGAGCCCAGCCCTGGGGAAGCCTGTGCAAGTGCCATGAGCGTGACATTTCTCAGAAATCCGCCACTGGACCTTGAAATGGCCGTCCAAAGAGAGTGTTTTGCCAGAGCTACCATATACACAGATGTCTATATATATATATGTACATATATACATTCACAGATGTGTATATGGTGGATTTGAGAAGAACCGGGCCCTGTGGCCACAGGGCTTGCTGAAATCCAGGCCTCTCCCTCCCTACCCTGGGGCCTGAGCTCCTCTTGCTCCTCCTTTGCTAGGCATTGCAGATGGAAACCTGAGCCTCAGAGCGGTGAACCCTGAGGGCACAGAAGTGACAGAATCAGAATTCAGACCCACAGCAGGGAGAGGTGTGCCCTTAAGGACCTCTTTCCCCCAGGCCGAGGCTGCCACTCTGCCTTTTCCTCCACAAGGATGGATGCCTGCTGGGAGGATGCAAGGGTGGGCCAAAGCAGGCCTGGGCATGCCCCGGGTGGCTGACTTGTCTCCGCCTTGAGGACACAGAGGGCAGTGGGCCCCAGTCTGGACCCCAGGATCGCTGTGTGCCGGCGAAGGCCCCTCAAGGATGTGCAGCCAGGGTCGGCCATGCCTGGACATGCCCTTCCTGTCCCGCAAGTCGAGGGGAAGCCTGTGCTAGTGCCCCAAGTGAGACACTTCTCAGAAACCCGCCACCGGAGCTTGAAATGGGCGTCATAAAAGAGTATTTTGCCAGAGCTATCATATACATATATGTGCATGTATATGTACATGTGTACTCGCACCTCTACGGATATGGTGGACTTGAGAAGAACCAGGCCCCTGGCCACAGGTCTTGCTGAAATCCAGGCCTCTCCCTCCCTCAGCCTGGGGCCTGAGCTCCTCCTGCTGGTCCTTTGCTGAGCATTTCAGATGTAAATCCAGCCTCAGAGAGGTGAACCCTGAGGGCAAAAGTGACAGAATCAGAATTCAGAGCCACAGCTGGGTGAGGTGTGCCCTTAATGATCTCTTTCCCCCAGGCTGAGGATGCCACTCTGCCTTTTCCTCCACAGGGAATCATGCCTGCTGGAGGATGCAGGGGTGGGCCAAAGCAGGCCTAGGCACGCCCCGTGTGGCGGCCTAGACTCCTCCTTCGGGACAGAGAGTGCAGTGGGACCCAGTCTGGAACCCAAGGAGCCCTGTGTGCCGGTGAAGGCCCCTCAAGGATGTGCAGCCAGTGCGGGCTGATGCCTGAACCTGCGCTCCCTGAGCCAGGCCACGGGGAAGACTGGGCAAGTGCCGCAGGTGAGACATTTCTCAGAAATCCGCCACTGGAGCTTGAAATGGGTGTCAAAAAAGGGTGTTTTGCCAGAGCTACCATATACACATATGTGCATATGTATTTACATATATACTTAGGCATATGTGTATATGGTGGATTTGTGAAGAACAAGGCCCTGTGGCCCACAGATCTTGCTGGAAATCTAGGCCTCCCCTCCCTCTCCGATGGGCCTGAGCTCCTCGTGCTGGTCCTTTGCTGAGCATTTCAGATGTAAAACTGAGCCTCAGAGAGGTGAACATTAGGGGCACAAGTGACAGAATCCCATTTCAGACACACAGCTGTGTGTGGTATTCCCTCAAGCCCTCTTTCCCCCAGGCCGAGGCCGCCACTCTGCCTTTCCCTCCACAGGGATGGATGCCTGCTGGGAGGATGGAAGGGTGGGCCAAAGCAGGCCCGGGCACGCCCTGTGTGGTAGGACATGACTCTTCCTTGAGGACGGAGAGTGCAGTGGGACCCAGTCTGGACCCCAAGGAGCCCTGTGTGCCGACGAGGAGCCCTAGAAGGTGTGCAGCCAGGGTCGGCCAATACCTGAACAGGCGCTCCCTGAGGCCAGGCCACGGGGAAGCCTGCGCACGTGCAGCAAGCAAGACATTTCTCAGAAATCCGTCACTGGAGCTTGTAATCGGCCTCAAAAAGAGTGTCGCTAGAGATACCATATACACATCGGTGTATATATATGCACATATGTACTTACACACCCGTGCATATGCGCACATGCACTTACACATGTGTGCATATGTGCACACGTGCACTTGCACATGTGTGCATATGTGCACAGGCGCACTTGCACATGCGTGCATGTGTGCGCACGTTACTTACACCTGTGTGCATGTGTGTGCATGTGTGCTCACGTACATGTGCATAGGTGTGTGCATGTGCCCTTACACAGGCGTGTGTTTGTGCACATGTGTGCTTACACGTGTGTGTCTGAATTTGGGCTTACACATATGTGTGTGTATGTGTGCGTGAGCACTTACGCATATATCTGTATATATGCACATATGTACTTACACGTATGTGTATATATATACATATATACTTACTCGCATGTGTATATATGCACATAACACTTACACATATGTGTGTGCGTGTATATATTTATATATATATACATATATATACACGCACACACATATGTGTATATGGTGGATTTGAGAAGAACAAGGCCCTGTACGCACAGTTCTTGCTATAAATCCAGGCCTCTCACTCACTCTCCGTTGGGCCTGAGCTCGTCCTACTGGTCCTTTGCTGAGCATTTCATATGGAAAACTGAGCCTCAGCGAGGTGAACATTAGGGTCCCAAGTGACAGAATTAGAATTCAGACACACAGCTGTGTGACGTGTGCCCTAAATGGCCTCTTTCCCACAGGCCGAGGACGCCACTCTGCCGTTTCCTCTACAGGGATGGATGCGTGCTGGGACGATGCATGGGTGGGCCAATGCAGGCCTGGCACGCCCTGTGTTTTAGACCTTGACTCCTCTTTGAGGACAGAGAGTGCAGTGGGACCCAGTCTGGAACTCAAGGAACCCTGTGTGACAGCGAGGTCCCCTCAAGGATGTGCAGCCAGTGTCAGCCGTTGCCTGAAACTGCCCTCCCTGAGCCCAGCCCTGGGGAAGCCTGTGCAAGTGCCATGAGCGTGACATTTCTCAGAAATCCGCCACTGGACCTTGAAATGGCCGTCCAAAGAGAGTGTTTTGCCAGAGCTACCATATACACAGATGTCTATATATATATATGTACATATATACATTCACAGATGTGTATATGGTGGATTTGAGAAGAACCGGGCCCTGTGGCCACAGGGCTTGCTGAAATCCAGGCCTCTCCCTCCCTACCCTGGGGCCTGAGCTCCTCTTGCTCCTCCTTTGCTAGGCATTGCAGATGGAAACCTGAGCCTCAGAGCGGTGAACCCTGAGGGCACAGAAGTGACAGAATCAGAATTCAGACCCACAGCAGGGAGAGGTGTGCCCTTAAGGACCTCTTTCCCCCAGGCCGAGGCTGCCACTCTGCCTTTTCCTCCACAAGGATGGATGCCTGCTGGGAGGATGCAAGGGTGGGCCAAAGCAGGCCTGGGCATGCCCCGGGTGGCTGACTTGTCTCCGCCTTGAGGACACAGAGGGCAGTGGGCCCCAGTCTGGACCCCCAGGATCGCTGTGTGCCGGCGAAGGCCCCTCAAGGATGTGCAGCCAGGGTCGGCCATGCCTGGACATGCCCTTCCTGTCCCGCAAGTCGAGGGGAAGCCTGTGCTAGTGCCCCAAGTGAGACACTTCTCAGAAACCCGCCACCGGAGCTTGAAATGGGCGTCATAAAAGAGTATTTTGCCAGAGCTATCATATACATATATGTGCATGTATATGTACATGTGTACTCGCACCTCTACGGATATGGTGGACTTGAGAAGAACCAGGCCCCCTGGCCACAGGTCTTGCTGAAATCCAGGCCTCTCCCTCCCTCAGCCTGGGGCCTGAGCTCCTCCTGCTGGTCCTTTGCTGAGCATTTCAGATGTAAATCCAGCCTCAGAGAGGTGAACCCTGAGGGCATAAGTGACAGAATCAGAATTCAGAGCCACAGCTGGGTGAGGTGTGCCCTTAATGATCTCTTTCCCCCAGGCTGAGGATGCCACTCTGCCTTTTCCTCCACAGGGAATCATGCCTGCTGGAGGATGCAGGGGTGGGCCAAAGCAGGCCTAGGCACGCCCCGTGTGGCGGCCTAGACTCCTCCTTCGGGACAGAGAGTGCAGTGGGACCCAGTCTGGAACCCAAGGAGCCCTGTGTGCCGGTGAAGGCCCCTCAAGGATGTGCAGCCAGTGCGGGCTGATGCCTGAACCTGCGCTCCCTGAGCCAGGCCACGGGGAAGACTGGGCAAGTGCCGCAGGTGAGACATTTCTCAGAAATCCGCCACTGGAGCTTGAAATGGGTGTCAAAAAAGGGTGTTTTGCCAGAGCTACCATACACATATGTGCATATGTATTTACATATATACTTAGGCATATGTGTATATGGTGGATTTGTGAAGAACAAGGCCCTGTGGCCCACAGATCTTGCTGGAAATCTAGGCCTCCCCTCCCTCTCCGATGGGCCTGAGCTCCTCGTGCTGGTCCTTTGCTGAGCATTTCAGATGTAAAACTGAGCCTCAGAGAGGTGAACATTAGGGGCACAAGTGACAGAATCCCATTTCAGACACACAGCTGTGTGTGGTATTCCCTCAAGCCCTCTTTCCCCCAGGCCGAGGCCGCCACTCTGCCTTTCCCTCCACAGGGATGGATGCCTGCTGGGAGGATGGAAGGGTGGGCCAAAGCAGGCCCGGGCACGCCCTGTGTGGTAGGACATGACTCTTCCTTGAGGACGGAGAGTGCAGTGGGACCCAGTCTGGACCCCAAGGAGCCCTGTGTGCCGACGAGGAGCCCTAGAAGGTGTGCAGCCAGGGTCGGCCAATACCTGAACAGGCGCTCCCTGAGGCCAGGCCACGGGGAAGCCTGCGCACGTGCAGCAAGCAAGACATTTCTCAGAAATCCGTCACTGGAGCTTGTAATCGGCCTCAAAAAAGAGTGTGTCGCTAGAGATACCATATACACATCGGTGTATATATGCACATATGTACTTACACACCCGTGCATATGCGCACACATGCACTTACACATGTGTGCATATGTGCACACGTGCACTTGCACATGTGTGCATATGTGCACGCGCACTTGCACATGCGTGCATGTGTGCGCACGTTACTTACACCTGTGTGCATGTGTGTGCATGTGTGCTCACGTACATGTGCATAGGTGTGTGCATGTGCCCTTACACAGGCGTGTGTTTGTGCACATGTGTGCTTACACGTGTGTGTCTGAATTTGGGCTTACACATATGTGTGTGTATGTGTGCGTGAGCACTTACGCATATATCTGTATATATGCACATATGTACTTACACGTATGTGTATATATATACATATATACTTACTCGCATGTGTATATACACATAACACTTACACATATGTGTGTGCGTGTATATATATATATATATATATATATACACGCACACACATATGTGTATATGGATTTGAGAAGAACAAGGCCCTGTACGCACAGTTCTTGCTATAAATCCAGGCCTCTCACTCACTCTCCGTTGGGCCTGAGCTCGTCCTACTGGTCCTTTGCTGAGCATTTCATATGGAAAACTGAGCCTCAGCGAGGTGAACATTAGGGTCCCAAGTGACAGAATTAGAATTCAGACACACAGCTGTGTGACGTGTGCCCTAAATGGCCTCTTTCCCACAGGCCGAGGACGCCACTCTGCCGTTTCCTCTACAGGGATGGATGCGTGCTGGGACGATGCATGGGTGGGCCAATGCAGGCCTGGGCACGCCCTGTGTTTTAGACCTTGACTCCTCTTTGAGGACAGAGAGTGCAGTGGGACCCAGTCTGGAACTCAAGGAACCCTGTGTGACAGCGAGGTCCCCTCAAGGATGTGCAGCCAGTGTCAGCCGTTGCCTGAAACTGCCCTCCCTGAGCCCAGCCCTGGGGAAGCCTGTGCAAGTGCCATGAGCGTGACATTTCTCAGAAATCCGCCACTGGACCTTGAAATGGCCGTCCAAAGAGAGTGTTTTGCCAGAGCTACCATATACACAGATGTCTATATATATATATGTACATATATACATTCACAGATGTGTATATGGTGGATTTGAGAAGAACCGGGCCCTGTGGCCACAGGGCTTGCTGAAATCCAGGCCTCTCCCTCCCTACCCTGGGGCCTGAGCTCCTCTTGCTCCTCCTTTGCTAGGCATTGCAGATGGAAACCTGAGCCTCAGAGCGGTGAACCCTGAGGGCACAGAAGTGACAGAATCAGAATTCAGACCCACAGCAGGGAGAGGTGTGCCCTTAAGGACCTCTTTCCCCCAGGCCGAGGCTGCCACTCTGCCTTTTCCTCCACAAGGATGGATGCCTGCTGGGAGGATGCAAGGGTGGGCCAAAGCAGGCCTGGGCATGCCCCGGGTGGCTGACTTGTCTCCGCCTTGAGGACACAGAGGGCAGTGGGCCCCAGTCTGGACCCCCAGGATCGCTGTGTGCCGGCGAAGGCCCCTCAAGGATGTGCAGCCAGGGTCGGCCCATGCCTGGACATGCCCTTCCTGTCCCGCAAGTCGAGGGGAAGCCTGTGCTAGTGCCCCAAGTGAGACACTTCTCAGAAACCCGCCACCGGAGCTTGAAATGGGCGTCATAAAAGAGTATTTTGCCAGAGCTATCATATACATATATGTGCATGTATATGTACATGTGTACTCGCACCTCTACGGATATGGTGGACTTGAGAAGAACCAGGCCCCCTGGCCACAGGTCTTGCTGAAATCCAGGCCTCTCCCTCCCTCAGCCTGGGGCCTGAGCTCCTCCTGCTGGTCCTTTGCTGAGCATTTCAGATGTAAATCCAGCCTCAGAGAGGTGAACCCTGAGGGCACAAGTGACAGAATCAGAATTCAGAGCCACAGCTGGGTGAGGTGTGCCCTTAATGATCTCTTTCCCCCAGGCTGAGGATGCCACTCTGCCTTTTCCTCCACAGGGAATCATGCCTGCTGGGAGATGCAGGGGTGGGCCAAAGCAGGCCTAGGCACGCCCCGTGTGGCGGCCTAGACTCCTCCTTCGGGACAGAGAGTGCAGTGGGACCCAGTCTGGAACCCAAGGAGCCCTGTGTGCCGGTGAAGGCCCCTCAAGGATGTGCAGCCAGTGCGGGCTGATGCCTGAACCTGCGCTCCCTGAGCCAGGCCACGGGGAAGACTGGGCAAGTGCCGCAGGTGAGACATTTCTCAGAAATCCGCCACTGGAGCTTGAAATGGGTGTCAAAAAAGGGTGTTTTGCCAGAGCTACCATACACATATGTGCATATGTATTTACATATATACTTAGGCATATGTGTATATGGTGGATTTGTGAAGAACAAGGCCCTGTGGCCCACAGATCTTGCTGGAAATCTAGGCCTCCCCTCCCTCTCCGATGGGCCTGAGCTCCTCGTGCTGGTCCTTTGCTGAGCATTTCAGATGTAAAACTGAGCCTCAGAGAGGTGAACATTAGGGGCACAAGTGACAGAATCCCATTTCAGACACACAGCTGTGTGTGGTATTCCCTCAAGCCCTCTTTCCCCCAGGCCGAGGCCGCCACTCTGCCTTTCCCTCCACAGGGATGGATGCCTGCTGGGAGGATGGAAGGGTGGGCCAAAGCAGGCCCGGGCACGCCCTGTGTGGTAGGACATGACTCTTCCTTGAGGACGGAGAGTGCAGTGGGACCCAGTCTGGACCCCAAGGAGCCCTGTGTGCCGACGAGGAGCCCTAGAAGGTGTGCAGCCAGGGTCGGCCAATACCTGAACAGGCGCTCCCTGAGGCCAGGCCACGGGGAAGCCTGCGCACGTGCAGCAAGCAAGACATTTCTCAGAAATCCGTCACTGGAGCTTGTAATCGGCCTCAAAAAGAGTGTGTCGCTAGAGATACCATATACACATCGGTGTATATATATGCACATATGTACTTACACACCCGTGCATATGCGCACACATGCACTTACACATGTGTGCATATGTGCACACGTGCACTTGCACATGTGTGCATATGCGCACAGCGCACTTGCACATGCGTGCATGTGTGCGCACGTTACTTACACCTGTGTGCATGTGTGTGCATGTGTGCTCACGTACATGTGCATAGGTGTGTGCATGTGCCCTTACACAGGCGTGTGTTTGTGCACATGTGTGCTTACACGTGTGTGTCTGAATTTGGGCTTACACATATGTGTGTATGTGTGCGTGAGCACTTATGCATATATCTGTATATATGCACATATGTACTTACACGTATGTGTATATATACATATATACTTACTCGCATGTGTATATATACACATAACACTTACACATATGTGTGTGCGTGTATATATTAATATATTATACATATATATATACGCCACACATATGTGTATATGGTGGATTTGAGAAGAACAAGGCCCTGTACGCACAGTTCTTGCTATAAATCCAGGCCTCTCACTCACTCTCCGTTGGGCCTGAGCTCGTCCTACTGGTCCTTTGCTGAGCATTTCATATGGAAAACTGAGCCTCAGCGAGGTGAACATTAGGGTCCCAAGTGACAGAATTAGAATTCAGACACACAGCTGTGTGACGTGTGCCCTAAATGGCCTCTTTCCCACAGGCCGAGGACGCCACTCTGCCGTTTCCTCTACAGGGATGGATGCGTGCTGGGACGATGCATGGGTGGGCCAATGCAGGCCTGGGCACGCCCTGTGTTTTAGACCTTGACTCCTCTTTGAGGACAGAGAGTGCAGTGGGACCCAGTCTGGAACTCAAGGAACCCTGTGTGACAGCGAGGTCCCCTCAAGGATGTGCAGCCAGTGTCAGCCGTTGCCTGAAACTGCCCTCCCTGAGCCCAGCCCTGGGGAAGCCTGTGCAAGTGCCATGAGCGTGACATTTCTCAGAAATCCGCCACTGGACCTTGAAATGGCCGTCCAAAGAGAGTGTTTTGCCAGAGCTACCATATACACAGATGTCTATATATATATATATGTACATATATACATTCACAGATGTGTATATGGTGGATTTGAGAAGAACCGGGCCCTGTGGCCACAGGGCTTGCTGAAATCCAGGCCTCTCCCTCCCTACCCTGGGGCCTGAGCTCCTCTTGCTCCTCCTTTGCTAGGCATTGCAGATGGAAACCTGAGCCTCAGAGCGGTGAACCCTGAGGGCACAGAAGTGACAGAATCAGAATTCAGACCCACAGCAGGGAGAGGTGTGCCCTTAAGGACCTCTTTCCCCCAGGCCGAGGCTGCCACTCTGCCTTTTCCTCCACAAGGATGGATGCCTGCTGGGAGGATGCAAGGGTGGGCCAAAGCAGGCCTGGGCATGCCCCGGGTGGCTGACTTGTCTCCGCCTTGAGGACACAGAGGGCAGTGGGCCCCAGTCTGGACCCCCAGGATCGCTGTGTGCCGGCGAAGGCCCCTCAAGGATGTGCAGCCAGGGTCGGGCCATGCCTGGACATGCCCTTCCTGTCCCGCAAGTCGAGGGGAAGCCTGTGCTAGTGCCCCAAGTGAGACACTTCTCAGAAACCCGCCACCGGAGCTTGAAATGGGCGTCATAAAAGAGTATTTTGCCAGAGCTATCATATACATATATGTGCATGTATATGTACATGTGTACTCGCACCTCTACGGATATGGTGACTTGAGAAGAACCAGGCCCCCTGGCCACAGGTCTTGCTGAAATCCAGGCCTCTCCCTCCCTCAGCCTGGGGCCTGAGCTCCTCCTGCTGGTCCTTTGCTGAGCATTTCAGATGTAAATCCAGCCTCAGAGAGGTGAACCCTGAGGGCATAAGTGACAGAATCAGAATTCAGAGCCACAGCTGGGTGAGGTGTGCCCTTAATGATCTCTTTCCCCCAGGCTGAGGATGCCACTCTGCCTTTTCCTCCACAGGGAATCATGCCTGCTGGGAGGATGCAGGGGTGGGCCAAAGCAGGCCTAGGCACGCCCCGTGTGGCGGCCTAGACTCCTCCTTCGGGACAGAGAGTGCAGTGGGACCCAGTCTGGAACCCAAGGAGCCCTGTGTGCCGGTGAAGGCCCCTCAAGGATGTGCAGCCAGTGCGGGCTGATGCCTGAACCTGCGCTCCCTGAGCCAGGCCACGGGGAAGACTGGGCAAGTGCCGCAGGTGAGACATTTCTCAGAAATCCGCCACTGGAGCTTGAAATGGGTGTCAAAAAAGGGTGTTTTGCCAGAGCTACCATACACATATGTGCATATGTATTTACATATATACTTAGGCATATGTGTATATGGTGGATTTGTGAAGAACAAGGCCCTGTGGCCCACAGATCTTGCTGGAAATCTAGGCCTCCCCCCCTCTCCGATGGGCCTGAGCTCCTCGTGCTGGTCCTTTGCTGAGCATTTCAGATGTAAAACTGAGCCTCAGAGAGGTGAACATTAGGGGCACAAGTGACAGAATCCCATTTCAGACACACAGCTGTGTGTGGTATTCCCTCAAGCCCTCTTTCCCCCAGGCCGAGGCCGCCACTCTGCCTTTCCCTCCACAGGGATGGATGCCTGCTGGGAGGATGGAAGGGTGGGCCAAAGCAGGCCCGGGCACGCCCTGTGTGGTAGGACATGACTCTTCCTTGAGGACGGAGAGTGCAGTGGGACCCAGTCTGGACCCCAAGGAGCCCTGTGTGCCGACGAGGAGCCCTAGAAGGTGTGCAGCCAGGGTCGGCCAATACCTGAACAGGCGCTCCCTGAGGCCAGGCCACGGGGAAGCCTGCGCACGTGCAGCAAGCAAGACATTTCTCAGAAATCCGTCACTGGAGCTTGTAATCGGCCTCAAAAAAGAGTGTGTCGCTAGAGATACCATATACACATCGGTGTATATATATGCACATATGTACTTACACACCCGTGCATATGCGCACACATGCACTTACACATGTGTGCATATGTGCACACGTGCACTTGCACATGTGTGCATATGCACACGCGCACTTGCACATGCGTGCATGTGTGCGCACGTTACTTACACCTGTGTGCATGTGTGTGCATGTGTGCTCACGTACATGTGCATAGGTGTGTGCATGTGCCCTTACACAGGCGTGTGTTTGTGCACATTGTGCGCTTACACGTGTGTGTCTGAATTTGGGCTTACACATATGTGTGTATGTGTGCGTGAGCACTTACATATATCTGTATATATGCACATATGTACTTACACGTATGTGTATATATATACATATATACTTACTCGCATGTGTATATATACACATAACACTTACACATATGTGTGTGCGTGTATATATTATATATATATAATATATATATACACGCACACACATATGTGTATATGGTGGATTTGAGAAGAACAAGGCCCTGTACGCACAGTTCTTGCTATAAATCCAGGCCTCTCACTCACTCTCCGTTGGGCCTGAGCTCGTCCTACTGGTCCTTTGCTGAGCATTTCATATGGAAAACTGAGCCTCAGCGAGGTGAACATTAGGGTCCCAAGTGACAGAATTAGAATTCAGACACACAGCTGTGTGACGTGTGCCCTAAATGGCCTCTTTCCCACAGGCCGAGGACGCCACTTGCCGTTTCCTCTACAGGGATGGATGCGTGCTGGACGATGCATGGGTGGGCCAATGCAGGCCTGGGCACGCCCTGTGTTTTAGACCTTGACTCCTCTTTGAGGACAGAGAGTGCAGTGGGACCCAGTCTGGAACTCAAGGAACCCTGTGTGACAGCGAGGTCCCCTCAAGGATGTGCAGCCAGTGTCAGCCGTTGCCTGAAACTGCCCTCCCTGAGCCCAGCCCTGGGGAAGCCTGTGCAAGTGCCATGAGCGTGACATTTCTCAGAAATCCGCCACTGGACCTTGAAATGGCCGTCCAAAGAGAGTGTTTTGCCAGAGCTACCATATACACAGATGTCTATATATATATATGTACATATATACATTCACAGATGTGTATATGGTGGATTTGAGAAGAACCGGGCCCTGTGGCCACAGGGCTTGCTGAAATCCAGGCCTCTCCCTCCCTACCCTGGGGCCTGAGCTCCTCTTGCTCCTCCTTTGCTAGGCATTGCAGATGGAAACCTGAGCCTCAGAGCGGTGAACCCTGAGGGCACAGAAGTGACAGAATCAGAATTCAGACCCACAGCAGGGAGAGGTGTGCCCTTAAGGACCTCTTTCCCCAGGCCGAGGCTGCCACTCTGCCTTTTCCTCCACAAGGATGGATGCCTGCTGGGAGGATGCAAGGGTGGGCCAAAGCAGGCCTGGGCATGCCCCGGGTGGCTGACTTGTCTCCGCCTTGAGGACACAGAGGGCAGTGGGCCCCAGTCTGGACCCCCAGGATCGCTGTGTGCCGGCGAAGGCCCCTCAAGGATGTGCAGCCAGGGTCGGCCATGCCTGGACATGCCCTCCCTGTCCCGCAAGTCGAGGGGAAGCCTGTGCTAGTGCCCCAAGTGAGACACTTCTCAGAAACCCGCCACCGGAGCTTGAAATGGGCGTCATAAAAGAGTATTTTGCCAGAGCTATCATATACATATATGTGCATGTATATGTACATGTGTACTCGCACCTCTACGGATATGGTGGACTTGAGAAGAACCAGGCCCCCTGGCCACAGGTCTTGCTGAAATCCAGGCCTCTCCCTCCCTCAGCCTGGGGCCTGAGCTCCTCCTGCTGGTCCTTTGCTGAGCATTTCAGATGTAAATCCAGCCTCAGAGAGGTGAACCCTGAGGGCATAAGTGACAGAATCAGAATTCAGAGCCACAGCTGGGTGAGGTGTGCCCTTAATGATCTCTTTCCCCCAGGCTGAGGATGCCACTCTGCCTTTTCCTCCACAGGGAATCATGCCTGCTGGGGATGCAGGGGTGGGCCAAAGCAGGCCTAGGCACGCCCGTGTGGCGGCCTAGACTCCTCCTTCGGGACAGAGAGTGCAGTGGGACCCAGTCTGGAACCCAAGGAGCCCTGTGTGCCGGTGAAGGCCCCTCAAGGATGTGCAGCCAGTGCGGGCTGATGCCTGAACCTGCGCTCCCTGAGCCAGGCCACGGGGAAGACTGGGCAAGTGCCGCAGGTGAGACATTTCTCAGAAATCCGCCACTGGAGCTTGAAATGGGTGTCAAAAAAGGGTGTTTTGCCAGAGCTACCATACACATATGTGCATATGTATTTACATATATACTTAGGCATATGTGTATATGGTGGATTTGTGAAGAACAAGGCCCTGTGGCCCACAGATCTTGCTGGAAATCTAGGCCTCCCCTCCCTCTCCGATGGGCCTGAGCTCCTCGTGCTGGTCCTTTGCTGAGCATTTCAGATGTAAAACTGAGCCTCAGAGAGGTGAACATTAGGGGCACAAGTGACAGAATCCCATTTCAGACACACAGCTGTGTGTGGTATTCCCTCAAGCCCTCTTTCCCCAGGCCGAGGCCGCCACTCTGCCTTTCCCTCCACAGGGATGGATGCCTGCTGGGAGGATGGAAGGGTGGGCCAAAGCAGGCCCGGGCACGCCCTGTGTGGTAGGACATGACTCTTCCTTGAGGACGGAGAGTGCAGTGGGACCCAGTCTGGACCCCAAGGAGCCCTGTGTGCCGACGAGGAGCCCTAGAAGGTGTGCAGCCAGGGTCGGCCAATACCTGAACAGGCGCTCCCTGAGGCCAGGCCACGGGGAAGCCTGCGCACGTGCAGCAAGCAAGACATTTCTCAGAAATCCGTCACTGGAGCTTGTAATCGGCCTCAAAAAGAGTGTGTCGCTAGAGATACCATATACACATCGGTGTATATATATGCACATATGTACTTACACACCCGTGCATATGCGCACACGTGCACTTACACATGTGTGCATATGTGCACACGTGCACTTGCACATGTGTGCATATGTGCACACGCACTTGCACATGCGTGCATGTGTGCGCACGTTACTTACACCTGTGTGCATGTTGTGCATGTGTGCTCACGTACATGTGCATAGGTGTGTGCATGTGCCCTTACACAGGCGTGTGTTTGTCACATGTGTGCTTACACGTGTGTGTCTGAATTTGGGCTTACACATATGTGTGTGTATTGTGTGCGTGAGCACTTACGCATATATCTGTATATATGCACATATGTACTTACACGTATGTGTATATATACATCATATATACTTACTCGCATGTGTATATATGCACATAACACTTACACATATGTGTGTGCGTGTATAATATTATATATATTTATCATTTATATATATCACGCCACACATAATGTGTATATGGTGGATTTGAGAAGAACAAGGCCCTGTACGCACAGTTCTTGCTATAAATCCAGGCCTCTCACTCACTCTCCGTTGGGCCTGAGCTCGTCCTACTGGTCCTTTGCTGAGCATTTCATATGGAAAACTGAGCCTCAGCGAGGTGAACATTAGGGTCCCAAGTGACAGAATTAGATTCAGACACACAGCTGTGTGACGTGTGCCCTAAATGGCCTCTTTCCCACAGGCCGAGACGCCACTCTGCGTTTCCTCTACAGGGAGGATGCGTGCTGGGACGATGCATGGTGGCCAATGCAGGCCTGGCACGCCCTGTGTTTTAGACCTGACTCCTCTTTGAGACAGAGAGTGCAGTGGGACCCAGTCTGGAACTCAAGGAACCCTGTGTGACAGCGAGGCCCCTCAAGGATGTGCAGCCAGTGTCAGCCGTTGCCTGAAACTGCCCTCTCCTGAGCCCAGCCCTGGGGAAGCCTGTGCAAGTGCCATGAGCGTGACATTTCTCAGAAATCCGCCACTGGACCTTGAAATGGCCGTCCAAAGAGAGTGTTTTGCCAGAGCTACCATATTACACAGATGTCTATATATATATATGTACATATTACATTCACAGATGTGTATATGGTGGATTTGAGAAAACCGGGCCCTGTGGCCACAGGGCTTGCTGAAATCCAGGCCTCTCCCTCCCTACCCTGGGGCCTGAGCTCCTCTTGCTCCTCCTTTGCTAGCATTGCAGATGGAAACCTGAGCCTCAGAGCGGTGAACCCTGAGGGCACAGAAGTGACAGAATCAGAATTCAGACCCACAGCAGGGAGAGGTGTGCCCTTAAGGACCTCTTTCCCCCAGGCCGAGGCTGCCACTCTGCCTTTCCTCCACAAGGATGGATGCCTGCTGGGAGGATGCAGGGTGGGCAAAGCAGGCCTGGGCATGCCCCGGGTGGCTGACTTGTCTCCGCTTGAGGACACAGAGGGCAGTGGGCCCAGTCTGGACCCCAGGATCGCTGTGTGCCGGCGAAGGCCCTCAAGGATGTGCAGCCAGGGTCGGGCCATGCCTGGACATGCCCTCCTGTCCCGCAAGTCGAGGGGAAGCCTGTGCTAGTGCCCCAAGTGAGACACTTCTCAGAAACCCGCCACCGGGCTTGAAATGGGCGTCATAAAAGAGTATTTTGCCAGAGCTATCATATACATATATGTGCATGTATATGTCATGTGTACTCGCACCTCTACGGATATGGTGGACTTGAGAAGAACCAGGCCCCTGGCCACAGGTCTTGCTGAAATCCAGGCCTCTCCCTCCCTCAGCCTGGGGCCTGAGCTCCTCTGCTGGTCCTTTGCTGAGCATTTCAGATGTAATCCAGCCTCAGAGAGGTGAACCCTGAGGGCATAAGTGACAGAATCAGAATTCAGAGCCACAGCTGGGTGAGGTGTGCCCTTAATGATCTCTTTCCCCCAGGCTGAGGATGCCACTCTGCCTTTTCCTCCACAGGGAATCATGCCTGCTGGGAGGATGCAGGGGTGGGCCAAAGCAGGCCTAGGCACGCCCGTGTGGCGGCCTAGACTCCTCCTTCGGGACAGAGAGTGCAGTGGGACCCAGTCTGGAACCCAAGGAGCCCTGTGTGCCGGTGAAGGCCCTCAAGGATGTGCAGCCAGTGCGGGCTGATGCCTGAACCTGCGCTCCTGAGCCAGGCCACGGGGAAGACTGGGCAAGTGCCGCAGGTGAGACATTTCTCAGAAATCCGCCACTGGAGCTTGAAATGGGTGTCAAAAAAGGGTGTTTTGCCAGAGCTACCATACACATATGTGCATATGTATTTACATATATACTTAGGCATATGTGTATATGGTGGATTTGTGAAGAACAAGGCCCTGTGGCCCACAGATCTTGCTGGAAATCTAGGCCTCCCTCCCTCTCCGATGGGCCTGAGCTCCTCGTGCTGGTCCTTTGCTGAGCATTTCAGATGTAAAACTGAGCCTCAGAGAGGTGAACAATTAGGGGCACAAGTGACAGAATCCCATTTCAGACACACAGCTGTGTGTGGTTATTCCCTCACGCCCTCTTTTCCCAGGCCGAGGCCGCCACTCTGCCTTTCCCTCACAGGGATGGATGCCCTGCTGGGAGGATGGAAGGGTGGCCAAAGCAGGCCCGGGCACGCCCTGTGTGGTAGGACATGACTCTTCCCTGAGGACGAGAGTGCTAGTTGGGACCCAGTCTGGACCCAAGGAGCCCTGTGTGCCGACGAGGAGCCCTAGAAGGTGTGCAGCCAGGGTCGGCCAATACCTGAACAGGCGCTCCCTGAGGCCAGAGCCACGGGAAGCCTGCGCACGTGCAGCAAGCAAGACATTTCTCAGAAAATCCGTCACTGGAGCTTGTAATCGGCCTCAAAAAAGGTGTCGGCTAGAGAATACCATATACACATCGTGTAATTATATGCACATATGTACTTACACACCCGTGCATATGCGCACACTGTGCATTACAACATGTGTGCATATGTGCACACGTGCACTTGCACATGTGTTGCATATGCGCAGCAGGCGCACTTGCAAATGTGTGCATGTGTGCGCACGTTACTTACACCTGTGTGCATGTGTGTGCATGTGTGCTCACGTACATGTGCATAGGTGTGTGCATGTGCCCTTACAACAGGCGTGTGTTTTTTGTTGCACATGTGTGCTTACACGTGTGTGTCTGAATTTGGGCTTACACATATGGTGTGTTGTATGTGCGCGTGAGCACTTAACGCATATATCTGTATATATGCACATATGTACTTACACGTATGTGTATATATATACATATATACTTACTACGATGTGTATATATGCACATACATTACACATAATGTGTGTGCGGTTATATATTTATATATATTTATACATTAAAATATATATACACGCTCACACATATGTGTATATGGTGGATTTGAGAAGAACAAGGCCTGTACGCACAGTTCTTGCTATAAATCCAGGCCTCTCACTCACTCTCTCCGTTGGGCCTGAGCTCGTCCTACTGGTCCTTTGCTGAGCATTTCATATGGAAAACTGAGCCTCAGCGGGTGAACATTAGGGTCCCAAGTGACAAATTAGAATTCAGACACACAGCTGTGTGACGTGTGCCCTAAATGGCCTCTTTCCCACAGGCCGAGGACGCCACTCTGCCGTTTCCTCTACAGGGATGGATGCGTGCTGGACGATGCATGGGTGGGCCAATGCAGGCCTGGCACGCCCTGTGTTTTAGACCTTGACTCCTCTTTGAGGACAGAGAGTGCAGTGGGACCCAGTCTGGAACTCAAGGAACCCCTGTGTGACAGCGAGGTCCCCTCAAGGATGTGCAGCCAGTGTCAGCCGTTGCCTGAAACTGCCCTCCCTGAGCCCAGCCCTGGGAAGCCTGTGCAAGTGCCATGAGCGTGACATTTCTCAGAAATCCGCCACTGGACCTTGAAATGGCCGTCCAAAGAGAGTGTTTTTGCCAGAGCTACCATATACACAGATGTCTATATATATATATGTACATATATACATTCACAGATGTGTATATGGTGGATTTGAGAAGAACCGGGCCCTGTGGCCACAGGGCTTGCTGAAATCCAGGCCTCTCCCTCCCTACCCTGGGCCTGAGCTCCTCTTGCTCCTCCTTTGCTAGGCATTGCAGATGGAAACCTGAGCCTCAGAGCGGTGAACCCTGAGGGCACAGAAGTGACAGAATCAGAATTCAGACCCACAGCAGGGAGAGGTGTGCCCTTAAGGACCTCTTTCCCCCAGGCCGAGGCTGCCACTCTGCCTTTTCCTCCACAAGGATGGATGCCTGCTGGGAGGATGCAAGGGTGGGCCAAAGCAGGCCTGGCATGCCCGGGTGGCTGACTTGTCTCCGCCTTGAGGACACAGAGGGCAGTGGGCCCCAGTCTGGACCCCCAGGATCGCTGTGTGCCGGCGAAGGCCCCTCAAGGATGTGCAGCCAGGGTCGGCCATGCCTGGACATGCCCTTCCTGTCCCGCAAGTCGAGGGAAGCCTGTGCTAGTGCCCCAAGTGAGACACTTCTCAGAAAACCCGCCACCGGAGCTTGAAATGGGCGTCATAAAAGAGTATTTTGCCAGAGCTATCATATACATATATGTGCATGTATATGTACATGTGTACTCGCACCTCTACGGATATGGTGGACTTGAGAAGAACCAGGCCCCCTGGCCACAGGTCTTGCTGAAATCCAGGCCTCTCCCTCCCTCAGCCTGGGGCCTGAGCTCCTCCTGCTGGTCCTTTGCTGAGCATTTCAGATGTAAATCCAGCCTCAGAGAGGTGAACCCTGAGGGCATAAGTGACAGAATCAGAATTCAGAGCCACAGCTGGGTGAGGTGTGCCCTTAATGATCTCTTTCCCCCAGGCTGAGGATGCCACTCTGCCTTTTCCTCCACAGGGAATCATGCCTGCTGGGAGGATGCAGGGGTGGGCCAAAGCAGGCCTAGGCACGCCCCGTGTGGCGGCCTAGACTCCTCCTTCGGACAGAGAGTGCAGTGGGACCCAGTCTGGAACCCAAGGAGCCCTGTGTGCCGGTGAAGGCCCCTCAAGGATGTGCAGCCAGTGCGGGCTGATGCCTGAACCTGCGCTCCCTGAGCCAGGCCACGGGGAAGACTGGGCAAGTGCCGCAGGTGAGACATTTCTCAGAAATCCGCCACTGGAGCTTGAAATGGGTGTCAAAAAAGGGTGTTTTGCCAGAGCTACCATACACATATGTGCATATGTATTTACATATATACTTAGGCATATGTGTATATGGTGGATTTGTGAAGAACAAGGCCCTGTGGCCCACAGATCTTGCTGGAAATCTAGGCCTCCCCTCCCTCTCCGATGGGCCTGAGCTCCTCGTGCTGGTCCTTTGCTGAGCATTTCAGATGTAAAACTGAGCCTCAGAGAGGTGAACATTAGGGGCACAAGTGACAGAATCCCATTTCAGACACACAGCTGTGTGTGGTATTCCCTCAAGCCCTCTTTCCCCCAGGCCGAGGCCGCCACTCTGCCTTTCCCTCCACAGGGATGGATGCCTGCTGGGAGGATGGAAGGGTGGGCCAAAGCAGGCCCGGGCACGCCCTGTGTGGTAGGACATGACTCTTCCTTGAGGACGGAGAGTGCAGTGGGACCCAGTCTGGACCCCAAGGAGCCCTGTGTGCCGACGAGGAGCCCTAGAAGGTGTGCAGCCAGGGTCGGCCAATACCTGAACAGGCGCTCCCTGAGGCCAGGCCACGGGGAAGCCTGCGCACGTGCAGCAAGCAAGACATTTCTCAGAAATCCGTCACTGGAGCTTGTAATCGGCCTCAAAAAAGAGTGTGTCGCTAGAGATACCATATACACATCGGTGTATATATATGCACATATGTACTTACACACCCGTGCATATGCGCACACATGCACTTACACATGTGTGCATATGTGCACACGTGCACTTGCACATGTGTGCATATGTGCACAGCGCACTTGCACATGCGTGCATGTGTGCACGTTACTTACACCTGTGTGCATGTGTGTGCATGTGTGCTCACGTACATGTGCATAGGTGTGTGCATGTGCCCTTACACAGGCGTGTGTTTGTGCACATGTGTGCTTACACGTGTGTGTCTGAATTTGGGCTTACACATATGTGTGTATGTGTGCGCGTGAGCACTTACGCATATATCTGTATATATGCACATATGTACTTACACGTATGTGTATATATATACATATATACTTACTCGCATGTGTATATACACATAACACTTACACATATGTGTGTGCGTGTATATATATATATATATACATATATATACGCACACACATATGTGTATATGGTGGATTTGAGAAGAACAAGCCCTGTACGCACAGTTCTTGCTATAAATCCAGGCCTCTCACTCACTCTCCGTTGGGCCTGAGCTCGTCCTACTGGTCCTTTGCTGAGCATTTCATATGGAAAACTGAGCCTCAGCGAGGTGAACATTAGGGTCCCAAGTGACAGAATTAGAATTCAGACACACAGCTGTGTGACGTGTGCCCTAAATGGCCTCTTTCCCACAGGCCGAGGACGCCACTCTGCCGTTTCCTCTACAGGGATGGATGCGTGCTGGGACGATGCATGGGTGGGCCAATGCAGGCCTGGGCACGCCCTGTGTTTTAGACCTTGACTCCTCTTTGAGGACAGAGAGTGCAGTGGGACCCAGTCTGGAACTCAAGGAACCCTGTGTGACAGCGAGGTCCCCTCAAGGATGTGCAGCCAGTGTCAGCCGTTGCCTGAAACTGCCCTCCCTGAGCCCAGCCCTGGGGAAGCCTGTGCAAGTGCCATGAGCGTGACATTTCTCAGAAATCCGCCACTGGACCTTGAAATGGCCGTCCAAAGAGAGTGTTTTGCCAGAGCTACCATATACACAGATGTCTATATATATATATGTACATATATACATTCACAGATGTGTATATGGTGGATTTGAGAAGAACCGGGCCCTGTGGCCACAGGGCTTGCTGAAATCCAGGCCTCTCCCTCCCTACCCTGGGGCCTGAGCTCCTCTTGCTCCTCCTTTGCTAGGCATTGCAGATGGAAACCTGAGCCTCAGAGCGGTGAACCCTGAGGGCACAGAAGTGACAGAATCAGAATTCAGACCCACAGCAGGGAGAGGTGTGCCCTTAAGGACCTCTTTCCCCCAGGCCGAGGCTGCCACTCTGCCTTTTCCTCCACAAGGATGGATGCCTGCTGGGAGGATGCAAGGGTGGGCCAAAGCAGGCCTGGGCATGCCCCGGGTGGCTGACTTGTCTCCGCCTTGAGGACACAGAGGGCAGTGGGCCCCAGTCTGGACCCCAGGATCGCTGTGTGCCGGCGAAGGCCCCTCAAGGATGTGCAGCCAGGGTCGGGCCATGCCTGGACATGCCCTTCCTGTCCCGCAAGTCGAGGGGAAGCCTGTGCTAGTGCCCCAAGTGAGACACTTCTCAGAAACCCGCCACCGGAGCTTGAAATGGGCGTCATAAAGAGTATTTTGCCAGAGCTATCATATACATATATGTGCATGTATATGTACATGTGTACTCGCACCTCTACGGATATGGTGGACTTGAGAAGAACCAGGCCCCTGGCCACAGGTCTTGCTGAAATCCAGGCCTCTCCCTCCCTCAGCCTGGGGCCTGAGCTCCTCCTGCTGGTCCTTTGCTGAGCATTTCAGATGTAAATCCAGCCTCAGAGAGGTGAACCCTGAGGGCATAAGTGACAGAATCAGAATTCAGAGCCACAGCTGGGTGAGGTGTGCCCTTAATGATCTCTTTCCCCCAGGCTGAGGATGCCACTCTGCCTTTTCCTCCACAGGGAATCATGCCTGCTGGGAGATGCAGGGGTGGGCCAAAGCAGGCCTAGGCACGCCCCGTGTGGCGGCCTAGACTCCTCCTTCGGGACAGAGAGTGCAGTGGGACCCAGTCTGGAACCCAAGGAGCCCTGTGTGCCGGTGAAGGCCCTCAAGGATGTGCAGCCAGTGCGGGCTGATGCCTGAACCTGCGCTCCCTGAGCCAGGCCACGGGGAAGACTGGGCAAGTGCCGCAGGTGAGACATTTCTCAGAAATCCGCCACTGGAGCTTGAAAGGGTGTCAAAAAAGGGTGTTTTGCCAGAGCTACCATACACATATGTGCATATGTATTTACATATATACTTAGGCATATGTGTATATGGTGGATTTGTGAAGAACAAGGCCCTGTGGCCCACAGATCTTGCTGGAAATCTAGGCCTCCCCTCCCTCTCCGATGGGCCTGAGCTCCTCGTGCTGGTCCTTTGCTGAGCATTTCAGATGTAAAACTGAGCCTCAGAGAGGTGAACATTAGGGGCACAAGTGACAGAATCCCATTTCAGACACACAGCTGTGTGTGGTATTCCCTCAAGCCCTCTTTCCCCCAGGCCGAGGCCGCCACTCTGCCTTTCCCTCCACAGGGATGGATGCCTGCTGGGAGGATGGAAGGGTGGGCCAAAGCAGGCCCGGGCACGCCCTGTGTGGTAGGACATGACTCTTCCTTGAGGACGGAGAGTGCAGTGGGACCCAGTCTGGACCCCAAGGAGCCCTGTGTGCCGACGAGGAGCCCTAGAAGGTGTGCAGCCAGGGTCGGCCAATACCTGAACAGGCGCTCCCTGAGGCCAGGCCACGGGGAAGCCTGCGCACGTGCAGCAAGCAAGACATTTCTCAGAAATCCGTCACTGGAGCTTGTAATCGGCCTCAAAAAAGAGTGTGTCGCTAGAGATACCATATACACATCGGTGTATATATGCACATATGTACTTACACACCCGTGCATATGCGCACACGTGCACTTGCACATGTGTGCATATGTGCACAGGCGCACTTGCACATGCGTGCATGTGTGCGCACGTTACTTACACCTGTGTGCATGTGTGTGCATGTGTGCTCACGTACATGTGCATAGGTGTGTGCATGTGCCCTTACACAGGCGTGTGTTTGTGCACATGTGTGCTTACACGTGTGTGTCTGAATTTGGGCTTACACATATGTGTGTATGTGCGCGTGAGCACTTACGCATATATCTGTATATATGCACATATGTACTTACACGTATGTGTATATATATATATACTTACTCGCATGTGTATATATCACACAACACTTACACATATGTGTGTGTGTATATATATATATATATATATATACACGCACACACATATGTGTATATGGTGGATTTGAGAAGAACAAGGCCCTGTACGCACAGTTCTTGCTATAATCCAGGCCTCTCACTCACTCTCCGTTGGGCCTGAGCTCGTCCTACTGGTCCTTTGCTGAGCATTTCATATGGAAAACTGAGCCTCAGCGAGGTGAACATTAGGGTCCCAAGTGACAGAATTAGAATTCAGACACACAGCTGTGTGACGTGTGCCCTAAATGGCCTCTTTCCCACAGGCCGAGGACGCCACTCTGCCGTTTCCTCTACAGGGATGGATGCGTGCTGGGACGATGCATGGGTGGGCCAATGCAGGCCTGGGCACGCCCTGTGTTTTAGACCTTGACTCCTCTTTGAGGACAGAGAGTGCAGTGGGACCCAGTCTGGAACTCAAGGAACCCTGTGTGACAGCGAGGTCCCCTCAAGGATGTGCAGCCAGTGTCAGCCGTTGCCTGAAACTGCCCTCCCTGAGCCCAGCCCTGGGGAAGCCTGTGCAAGTGCCATGAGCGTGACATTTCTCAGAAATCCGCCACTGGACCTTGAAATGGCCGTCCAAAGAGAGTGTTTTGCCAGAGCTACCATATACACAGATGTCTATATATATATATATGTACATATATACATTCACAGATGTGTATATGGTGGATTTGAGAAGAACCGGGCCCTGTGGCCACAGGGCTTGCTGAAATCCAGGCCTCTCCCTCCCTACCCTGGGGCCTGAGCTCCTCTTGCTCCTCCTTTGCTAGGCATTGCAGATGGAAACCTGAGCCTCAGAGCGGTGAACCCTGAGGGCACAGAAGTGACAGAATCAGAATTCAGACCCACAGCAGGGAGAGGTGTGCCCTTAAGGACCTCTTTCCCCCAGGCCGAGGCTGCCACTCTGCCTTTTCCTCCACAAGGATGGATGCCTGCTGGGAGGATGCAAGGGTGGGCCAAAGCAGGCCTGGGCATGCCCCGGGTGGCTGACTTGTCTCCGCCTTGAGGACACAGAGGGCAGTGGGCCCCAGTCTGGACCCCAGGATCGCTGTGTGCCGGCGAAGGCCCCTCAAGGATGTGCAGCCAGGGTCGGGCCATGCCTGGACATGCCCTTCCTGTCCCGCAAGTCGAGGGGAAGCCTGTGCTAGTGCCCCAAGTGAGACACTTCTCAGAAACCCGCCACCGGAGCTTGAAATGGGCGTCATAAAAGAGTATTTTGCCAGAGCTATCATATACATATATGTGCATGTATATGTACATGTACTCGCACCTCTACGGATATGGTGGACTTGAGAAGAACCAGGCCCCCTGGCCACAGGTCTTGCTGAAATCCAGGCCTCTCCCTCCCTCAGCCTGGGGCCTGAGCTCCTCCTGCTGGTCCTTTGCTGAGCATTTCAGATGTAAATCCAGCCTCAGAGAGGTGAACCCTGAGGGCATAAGTGACAGAATCAGAATTCAGAGCCACAGCTGGGTGAGGTGTGCCCTTAATGATCTCTTTCCCCCAGGCTGAGGATGCCACTCTGCCTTTTCCTCCACAGGGAATCATGCCTGCTGGAGGATGCAGGGGTGGGCCAAAGCAGGCCTAGGCACGCCCCGTGTGGCGGCCTAGACTCCTCCTTCGGGACAGAGAGTGCAGTGGGACCCAGTCTGGAACCCAAGGAGCCCTGTGTGCCGGTGAAGGCCCCTCAAGGATGTGCAGCCAGTGCGGGCTGATGCCTGAACCTGCGCTCCCTGAGCCAGGCCACGGGGAAGACTGGGCAAGTGCCGCAGGTGAGACATTTCTCAGAAATCCGCCACTGGAGCTTGAAATGGGTGTCAAAAAAGGGTGTTTTGCCAGAGCTACCATACACATATGTGCATATGTATTTACATATATACTTAGGCATATGTGTATATGGTGGATTTGTGAAGAACAAGGCCCTGTGGCCCACAGATCTTGCTGGAAATCTAGGCCTCCCCTCCCTCTCCGATGGGCCTGAGCTCCTCGTGCTGGTCCTTTGCTGAGCATTTCAGATGTAAAACTGAGCCTCAGAGAGGTGAACATTAGGGGCACAAGTGACAGAATCCCATTTCAGACACACAGCTGTGTGTGGTATTCCCTCAAGCCCTCTTTCCCCCAGGCCGAGGCCGCCACTCTGCCTTTCCCTCCACAGGGATGGATGCCTGCTGGGAGGATGGAAGGGTGGGCCAAAGCAGGCCCGGGCACGCCCTGTGTGGTAGGACATGACTCTTCCTTGAGGACGGAGAGTGCAGTGGGACCCAGTCTGGACCCCAAGGAGCCCTGTGTGCCGACGAGGAGCCCTAGAAGGTGTGCAGCCAGGGTCGGCCAATACCTGAACAGGCGCTCCCTGAGGCCAGGCCACGGGGAAGCCTGCGCACGTGCAGCAAGCAAGACATTTCTCAGAAATCCGTCACTGGAGCTTGTAATCGGCCTCAAAAAGAGTGTGTCGCTAGAGATACCATATACACATCGGTGTATATATATGCACATATGTACTTACACACCCGTGCATATGCGCACACATGCACTTACACATGTGTGCATATGTGCACACGTGCACTTGCACATGTGTGCATATGCGCACAGCGCACTTGCACATGTGTGCATGTGTGCGCACGTTACTTACACCTGTGTGCATGTGTGTGCATGTGTGCTCACGTACATGTGCATAGGTGTGTGCATGTGCCCTTACACAGGCGTGTGTTTGTGCACATGTGCGCTTACACGTGTGTGTCTGAATTTGGGCTTACACATATGTGTGTGTATGTGTGCGTGAGCACTTACGCATATATCTGTATATATGCACATATGTACTTACACGTATGTGTATATATATACATATATACTTACTCGCATGTGTATATACACATAACACTTACACATATGTGTGTGCGTGTATATATATATATATTTATAATTTATATATATACACGCACACACATATGTGTATATGGTGGATTTGAGAAGAACAAGGCCCTGTACGCACAGTTCTTGCTATAAATCCAGGCCTCTCACTCACTCTCCGTTGGGCCTGAGCTCGTCCTACTGGTCCTTTGCTGAGCATTTCATATGGAAAACTGAGCCTCAGCGAGGTGAACATTAGGGTCCCAAGTGACAGAATTAGAATTCAGACACACAGCTGTGTGACGTGTGCCCTAAATGGCCTCTTTCCCACAGGCCGAGGACGCCACTCTGCCGTTTCCTCTACAGGGATGGATGCGTGCTGGGACGATGCATGGGTGGGCCAATGCAGGCCTGGGCACGCCCTGTGTTTTAGACCTTGACTCCTCTTTGAGGACAGAGAGTGCAGTGGGACCCAGTCTGGAACTCAAGGAACCCTGTGTGACAGCGAGGTCCCCTCAAGGATGTGCAGCCAGTGTCAGCCGTTGCCTGAAACTGCCCTCCCTGAGCCCAGCCCTGGGGAAGCCTGTGCAAGTGCCATGAGCGTGACATTTCTCAGAAATCCGCCACTGGACCTTGAAATGGCCGTCCAAAGAGAGTGTTTTGCCAGAGCTACCATATACACAGATGTCTATAATATATATATGTACATATATACATTCACAGATGTGTATATGGTGGATTTGAGAAGAACCGGGCCCTGTGGCCACAGGGCTTGCTGAAATCCAGGCCTCTCCCTCCCTACCCTGGGGCCTGAGCTCCTCTTGCTCCTCCTTTGCTAGGCATTGCAGATGGAAACCTGAGCCTCAGAGCGGTGAACCCTGAGGGCACAGAAGTGACAGAATCAGAATTCAGACCCACAGCAGGGAGAGGTGTGCCCTTAAGGACCTCTTTCCCCCAGGCCGAGGCTGCCACTCTGCCTTTTCCTCCACAAGGATGGATGCCTGCTGGGAGGATGCAAGGGTGGGCCAAAGCAGGCCTGGGCATGCCCCGGGTGGCTGACTTGTCTCCGCCTTGAGGACACAGAGGGCAGTGGGCCCCAGTCTGGACCCCCAGGATCGCTGTGTGCCGGCGAAGGCCCCTCAAGGATGTGCAGCCAGGGTCGGCCATGCCTGGACATGCCCTTCCTGTCCCGCAAGTCGAGGGAAGCCTGTGCTAGTGCCCCAAGTGAGACACTTCTCAGAAACCCGCCACCGGAGCTTGAAATGGGCGTCATAAAAGAGTATTTTGCCAGAGCTATCATATACATATATGTGCATGTATATGTACATGTGTACTCGCACCTCTACGGATATGGTGGACTTGAGAAGAACCAGGCCCCTGGCCACAGGTCTTGCTGAAATCCAGGCCTCTCCCTCCCTCAGCCTGGGGCCTGAGCTCCTCCTGCTGGTCCTTTGCTGAGCATTTCAGATGTAAATCCAGCCTCAGAGAGGTGAACCCTGAGGGCAAAGTGACAGAATCAGAATTCAGAGCCACAGCTGGGTGAGGTGTGCCCTTAATGATCTCTTTCCCCCAGGCTGAGGATGCCACTCTGCCTTTTCCTCCACAGGGAATCATGCCTGCTGGAGGATGCAGGGGTGGGCCAAAGCAGGCCTAGGCACGCCCCGTGTGGCGGCCTAGACTCCTCCTTCGGGACAGAGAGTGCAGTGGGACCCAGTCTGGAACCCAAGGAGCCCTGTGTGCCGGTGAAGGCCCTCAAGGATGTGCAGCCAGTGCGGGCTGATGCCTGAACCTGCGCTCCCTGAGCCAGGCCACGGGGAAGACTGGGCAAGTGCCGCAGGTGAGACATTTCTCAGAAATCCGCCACTGGAGCTTGAAATGGGTGTCAAAAAAGGGTGTTTTGCCAGAGCTACCATACACATATGTGCATATGTATTTACATATATACTTAGGCATATGTGTATATGGTGGATTTGTGAAGAACAAGGCCCTGTGGCCCACAGATCTTGCTGGAAATCTAGGCCTCCCCTCCCTCTCCGATGGGCCTGAGCTCCTCGTGCTGGTCCTTTGCTGAGCATTTCAGATGTAAAACTGAGCCTCAGAGAGGTGAACATTAGGGCACAAGTGACAGAATCCCATTTCAGACACAC
>PUFA01002325.1:0-28685 GCA_003508835.1 Eonycteris spelaea | reverse complement strand
CTGATTCTGTTCCCATCTAATAAAAATCAGCAAATTATCTTTCTGCACCTGACCTATCACAAAGCAAATTAAAAGTATGTGGCAAATATTTCTCTAAGTTAATTAACACTAACCAGTATAAATATTAAAGAAGGACATAACAAAGAATCACATAAACAAAATTCCTTTGTACAATTACTGCTTCAGTGAAATACCTATTTAGATCTAGAATTTCATTAAATAAAAAGGTAAAATAATGAAACCAAATTCCTGTGACAAGTTGACTGTTAGCAATGCAAAATAAGGTAGGCTTATTTGTTTTAAATTTAAAATAATCCTAAAATATGAGTCAATATTAAGATAACAATTAGTATGTAAAAAGTGAGACTGAGAAAAATGTATAAAGTATACTGCTTGTTATTTTTCATAAAATATTTTCTTCCTAAGCATTCACTGGAAAATATATAGAAATTAAGTCTGTTTTATTGGTAATGTGGTACTTATATAAATAATTACATAAAAATTTTAAATGAACAAAAGTGACTTACATAGATAATTTAATATATTGGCTATTGTTTATCTTTTTTATTTTTAGTTATAGTTAACATGTAATATTGTATAAGTTCAGGTGTAACCATAGTGATTCAACATTTATAACCTCACAAAGTAATTCCTTCGATAAGTCTAGTAACCATCTGTTACTGCACATAGTTATTATAATATTGACTCTATTTCTCATGCTGTACATGACATCTCTGTGACTTATTTTATAACTGGAAATTTGTCTTTCTTAATCTCCTTCCACTGTATTTATTTTATCGTGATAAATCCGCTGTTTTATTTTGATATATAGATTCTGATAGTTATTGAGGTTTGGCAGTTTCTAAATATACATATATTAATGTATATATATATATAATATATATATACACACACATACATATATATGCATATTTAGAATAAAAAATATATTCATGTCATCTATATCACCTATGAAAACAGCATTTATGAAGTTAATTTAGATTTATACTTATATTTATTTAGCTTAAATTTTACAGGGAAATATAATTCACAATGTACTTTAGTTATAAGCATGGAGGTCTATTATATGTTGGTATAATGCAATTTAATGTAAATATTTTGACATAGTATGCAAATTATTTTCAGCTTAGAGACATGAATCTTCAGAGATATTGATGATCTGCGATTAAAACTACTGTTCCATGTAATAGCAGCTTCACGAATAGTTTCTGGCACAGCTGTTCTGCATATATTGACTCTTCTATATTTTATGATTTATACATATCCACATATCTCTTATATCCACTACACGTTAATCTTACTTAACATTTAAATAATATTCTTAGAGACCTTGGACAAAATATTATTATCAAAGAAAAACAATCACATCGTACTGTAGGGTTAACTCAGAACCCAGCCCTTCCACGTACTCAGAAGACTGATAGGTTCCCAGCCAGCAGCCAAGGAAGGCAGTAAAAATGAGCTTTCAGCAGTGCCTACTCTCAAGGATGTTTTCTGCTGCTCCCGTGGGCATGATCTGTTCCTGTAACCAAGCAGCACATCTTGCACATCCATCTGAGAAGGCAGCTACTCCCCCAATGAGATAACCCCTCTCTCTGCTTATGTGAATAAAAAACTCTGCTTGCTCTTGGTCAGCAGCTTTATTCCTGAAGCTTCAACCAGCCACTGCTGAAGCTTCTCTGCCTTGTGAGTAATAAACAGCATATCTCGCCCCTCTGGTCCTCCTGGTGGATCTTCCAGAATATCTAAACTCAGGTGCAAATTCCAGTCCTGAAGCTCCTGTGTTACACTTATTTAAATAGATTATCAGCAGTAAGGGATAAATCAATAAATGATTCAGATTTAAGTGTCACTTAACCAAAAACTGTAACTAACCCGAAATTTAAGCTTCATAATAACTGAAATTCTTAATTCATAAATTTGATTCTTTTTTCCTCTCTGTTGAAATATAATGGACAATTAGTTGCTTGTATGTACATGGTGTAATTAAATTGTTTGTTTTCAATTATAGTTGGCATACAATAATACACCAGTTTCAGTTCTATAGCATAGTGATCAAAGATCCACATAACTCACAAAGTGATCACCCATTAAATCTAGTACTTCTTTTCCCCCTTATATATTTATTACAACATTATTAAACATCTTCCCCATGCTACACTCTACATCTCCATGTCTATTCTGCAACTATCCATTTGTACCTCTTAATCCCTTTGACTTTTTTTTTCTTTGCCATTCCCCAAACTCCCTTCACCTAGGAGCTCTCTAAATAGTCTCTGTATCTATGAGTTTATTTCCACTTTTGTTGCTCTTGTTGATTTTGTTCTTTAGATCCCACATGCATGTGAAATCATGTGATATTTGTCTTTCCGTATCAGACCCATTTAATTCATTGCAGTACCCTCTAGGTCCAGCAAGGCAATAATTTTTTCCATCTCCTTACTTGTAGTCTGTGTGTGTCTTTTAATCTGAAGTGAGTCTCTTATAGGCAGCATATATAGAGATATTATTTTCTTATCCATTCAGACACTCTATCTGTTGGTTGCAGCACTTAATTCTTTTCCATTTGAGGTACTTTTTGATAGGAATGTAGTTATTAACATTCTTTATTCCTGCGTTAGATACATGTTTTTTCTTCTTAAAGAAGTCCCTTCAACATTCCTGTAATACTGGCTTGGCAATAATAAATTCCTTTAGCTTACTTTTGTCTGCGAAGCTCTTTATCTGTCCTTCAATTCTAAATGATAGCTTTGCTAGATAAAGTATTCTTTTGCAGATCCTGGGTTTTCATCATTTTGAATATTTTGTGCCAAGCCCTTCTGTCCTTCATAGTTTCTTTTGAGAAACCAGCTGCCAGTTTTATGGGTGCTCCCTTGTAGGTAACTCACTGCTTTTCTCTTGCTGCTTTTAAAATTCTTTGTCTTTGACCTTTGGCATTTTAATTATGATGTGTCTTGGTGTGGGCCTCTTTGAGTTCTTGTTTTGGGGACACTCTGAGCTTCTTGGGGTTTTATGTCTATTTCTTTCACCAGGTTAGAGAAATTTTCCATCATTATTTTTTCGAATAGCTCTTCAACATCTTGTTCTTCAGGTACCCCTATGACACAGATATTTTTACCTTTAATAGTGTCTGATGGGTTCTTTAAATTATTATTATAGGCTTGGCTTCATTTTTCCTTGCCATTCTGATTAAGTGTCTGGCTTTCCCATCATCTAGATAATTCATTTGATCCTCTTCTTTATTCACTTTGTTTATTCCATTTAATATACTTCTCATCTCAGATAACATGTTCTTCATTTCTGACTGGTTCCCTTTTATGATTTCCATTTTCATTTTTATGTTTTTTTTTTTATCTCTTTGTTAAAGTTCTCACTGAATCCATCTATACTTCCCATAAGTTTATTGTGCATTTTCCATAACCAGTGTTTTGAATTCTATATTTGTTAGATTGCTTGACACCATTACTTCTGGATTTCTATTCAGTTCTCATATGGTTTCTGCTTCTTTGTCTTACCATTTTGGCTGCCTTTTTGTGTCTGTTTCTATGTACTAAGCAAAGCTCTTAAATCTCTCAGTCTTATTAGTGTGGCTTTATGTGGTAGGTGTCCAGTGGCATGATCCTGAGAGCGGTTCAGCTGCAGACAAAGTTTAGCCTCAGCCTGTGTTCCTCTAGGGCCACTTGTTAAGATTCAGCAAGCAAACCACAGATTCTGAGTAATAGTTTCCTCAAAAGGCCACACCAGAAACCAAGGTCAGCCACCACCAGTGTGAGTCTAGGCTGTTCAGCAAGGGGCACTTGACTGAGCGAGGACACACCTGGATATAGCTTGGGTGGGGCCATTAGTTGGGGGAGGCAGAGTTTCAGGGAATCCTCTGGGCTGAGTGACCTCTGTTATCCAGTTTGATGACATCTCAGCTATGGCATGCTGAGTGTGCACACTGGGAGGAGGAAGGGCTCAACAGAGGAACAATGGATACTGCAGGCACTTTTGTGCAGAGCGAGTCTCACCTCAGCCCTCACTCCGACAACTCAGTGTTCCCTGTGAGTTCCTGGTGCCTCCTGTGCAGCCAAACCAGCACTGGTGCTTAGAGTGAGCAGGTCCATCACCTCGAAAGTCTGCGGGTGGACATGGCCCCTTTAAGATGCATCTGCAGCTGCTGCAGCCTCTATCTCACTCAGTCACTTGGTACTGGGCAGCCTCTCATCCTCACCCTATCCTACCTTCTACTGTTGCAGGGTGAATTCTTAGATTTCACCCTAGATTTTTGGCTTGTTCATCTAGATCCCAGGCAATTTTCCTTGCTGTTTGCTCCTTGTTTCTGTCACAATTTTGATTTGGTCACCAAAGGGATGAGCAGAGCCTCTATTAACTATGCCATTTTTTTTCTGCCCGTTTTATTTTTGCCTGGATTTCTCAAGTAACTGAATATAAGAAACATGCACTAATCAATATTTTACTATACTGATTTTCCAAATAAAGTCAATGTTTAAGAATTTACTTAGCATAATACTAAAAGAGGTAAGTAGTTTAAATAAATCAGACACATTATAAGGCATTTTAGATTATTCAATTTTTATTTCAAATCTAATTAAACCAGAAACACCAGAAAAAATCAGAGAAAATCAAACTACTGCCTAAGCAACTAATTTGATAAACACAGAAAGTAATTTCATTCTGAATGAACACTATTTTTCTCTACCTACCCAAAATAATCATTTCATAATTGATGGATATCAAATACTGTTACCAGTTGGAGGAGAGAAAAAGATAAAGGACATTAAAAACAATTTGGGGAAAGAAATATAGAATTCTGGATTCACAGAAGTGTAATACACTTACTCCTTCACACACTTCTGACCTGAAATGTCAAGACATTGAAAAAATACCCTTATCAGTTTCCTCTTTTAAAATTACGTTATTTAAGAATGTGCAAATTTGTCCAAAGATAAAACTGTAATGAAAAGTTATCTTTTCTTAGTTAGTAGACATTCAGTCAATAAATGATGAACTAGGAGAGTCCCTTTAAATAATATATTAGGACTTACAGTTTCATATCCTTGAAGAAAATGTAGCACATATTGGTTTTGTTTAATTAGATGATGCTCTAAATGATACTATGAGGCTATTCTATTTAGGAAAAGCTTTCTTCTTCCTTTTCTTGTTTCTTTTAATCTGATAATCTCTCCCTCTCTGTTTTTGATATTTGGCTTTAAAACAAAAATAACCTATAAGACAGTGTTGGAAATATAAAATTATAGTAGAATGATATATATACACTTATTGTTCATCACAATACAAGAAATTGATACATTTTACAGTAAAATTTTAAATTAAGTTCCTTGAGTTTGAACTAGGAAAAACATTCTTTATTTTTTTTGCAAATATAAATGTCTATCAAAACTCAATTTTATGTAAAAATAGAAGTTGATGAAGGAGAGGAGTATTTATTCACAATTGTTCTAGAAAATATAAATATGCATGTGTTTTTAGTGCTGTTAAAATAGTATGGACTTGACTAGAACCTTGCACTAAAAGCTGAAATGCCATACTAATGTAGCTTAATCTAAAACTCACAAACAAAAAAGCAAACAAAAAACAAATTAAAAAAAAAAAAACCTTCTTTATTTTGTATTGAAACAAGAAATAAAATCAAAGAAGCCTGGTGGATCAAATTCAGCTATTGCTGACTCTCTAGTTTCACTAAAACTATTATCCTAAAAAAAAGGTATATTTTTAGAATAAAAGTAATATTTATTATATTTCAATTCCTGATTAATTACCTATGTACATATACCAATAAATCAATAAATTTGCAGAAAATGTACTCTAGTGTGGCTTCCCATGTACTGTCTCCTGCTATTCAAATAATAGTATAATCCACTTTTCTTGAGTGTGGGTAAGACCTGTGACTTCTCACCAGAAGAATATGGCAAAAGTGATGAGCTGTCACTTCCAAATTATGTTATATTATATAACTAAATACACCATTTCACAGCAGACTAGCTGACTTTTTGAAGAAAGTGGTCTTGTTGGGAAAGCCTACCTGAGGAGCAACTGCGGGCAGCCTCTAGACTGATGAAGAACTGTGGGCAGCTTCTAGAATCTGAGGGCAATTTACAGTCAATGGCCAGCAAGAACTTGGGAGTTTGTCCTACAAAAGCAAGCAAATAATTCCGACAACAACCTGAGTGACCTGAGAAATGGATTTTCCTCATTCAGGCCTCTGGATACAAATTCAGCCCAGCTGATGCCTCGATTGTATCCTTGTGAGACCATAAGCAGAGCCCGGTAAATCATGCCCAGCCAGATTCCTGACCCACACAAATTGTGAGCTAATAAATGCTCATTGTTTTTAGTTGCTAGTAGGTGATAATTTGTTCTGAATCAATATAAAACTAATGTAAAAACAAAAAAAAAATTATTAAATCAAAATTTCAATAATGCTGGTTTTTGGCAAACTACTGAGCAAATTTGTGAGACTGTTTTATGAAGAGTTAGATATGTTACTCACTTGCTAAAAGAGTGTCTATAGATTTTAGTTCAGTGCTGATTTATAGAAATATCTATGGTACATGAACATAAATAAATGTTGCACAGTCATCCCTAACCAAACTTTTCTGTTATAATATATCTTCTATTTAGTACCATCTTTAATACATAAAAGAAAAGATTGAGTAACTTCTTTTCATAAAAACTTAAGCTTCATTAGGGTAGCAGTATCTGCTGTATTTTTCAATACCATGTTATATTTTTCTCCATTAACTCAGGCTTTAACTAGTTATTTCTGAAATACATCTGTGGTTTTATAAAGGTCTCTAATTCCTATTAAAGAGAAAAATAACTCTCTGTTATTGCTACTTTAATTTTTAAAGGCAGTGCTCAAGACGTAATTTTAAACGAAAAGATGTTTTAAATTACTCTAGGATTATTCTTTCCTCCATGCCATTTGCTTATTGTAACTAGCATAAACAGTGCAGAAGTACGGCCAGACTTTCTGAATGTAGCATATTGGATTGTCCTTCCAAAATCATTCTTCTAGTGGGACGGAAGTTTATAGAAACTGAACACGTTTTTTTTTTTTTTCTTCTTTTTCTCTACTTAAAGGCCAAAGGTTTAAAAAAGAAATACTGACTGAAAACCGAACAATCTGAAAACAGAAAAATCAATAGTTCTGATATATATTACTTTCTTAAAACAGCAAAGACCTATAAGAATGCTGCTATATACCATCATCATCCAAAATCAATTCCTGGAGCCTTTAGCTAAGTTTTTTTTTCTTTCTATCGCATATGGAATTTGTTTCCAAGATAACAAACAGATTTTAACCTTCTTCATTGTGTCCTCCTTCCTTTTTCCTAAACGTCCCTCTTTATTATCAAATTGACACATTTACTTGAATGTTTGGGAAAGCAAGAGCATCAATCTGAATATTACCCCTTTCTTCATGCATTATACCTTCATTCTCAGGATAAATGATCCAGGATTTAGGCACCACGCTAGACTTTACTGCCCCACATAAATGGTTTTGTTCTAACCAAGTAATTGCACCTAGAAAAAATCAAACAATTAAAAAATATTATTTATTTGTATCTTAGGAATCATAAGAGTTATGGGGAAAAAACTTATTTAGAATTAGATAGACATGGCTTGAATGATTCCTTATGATACTAATTGTGTTATTTTGAAAACTGACTTATCACTGTTACCTCCTTTACCATATTTGTTGTTGTTTACATAAGAAAATCCAAAAACTCATGTAAAATTGCCATATGCATTGTTATTATTTTTATATAATATATATATATAAGTCATATATCATAGACGTGGAGCCCTGTGCCACACACTTATATGATCAATTCAATGCTCCTCTTTTATTATTTGTGGCTCCATCAGCTCCATCTCAAGCTATCTTTTTCTCCTTAATGTGCCTGTCAAGGGGCATTCTCCCAGAGTTTTCCTTATCAAATTTATACCAATTATAGAATCTGCATGCCTTTTTGGATATCCTTCTCTGTTTCCATACTACCAAACATAATATGAGCAAGAAGTACCTCAATTATTTCCTTGGGTTCTATATGTACTTCTTCCTGTATATAGTAGCAACCAAATTACTCATGGTAATCAGTGCCAATCTTTCCCATCAATTTGTCTGCTGTTCTATCAGTAAGAGTAGCCTAAACTGACCATGACATCATCTTCATTTCCACTTCAGAAGAAACTTTAGTATGCTTCCTGATACAAGTACTCCATGATCCCTCCAGGAAACAGAAGCACTAATACAGAATAGAGTAAGAATGTATGGACAGAAAAAACAAAGTCCACAAGTGAATTATTAGAAAAAATGTTGACAAGAGCCAATTGGTACCATCTCTTCTTTCCCAGACTGTGTATTTAGTGTTAGAGAACAGATTTTTATATTTTAATCACTGGTTCAGTGTATCTATCACATTCTGGGGGGATAGTACACCGAATCTATATTGTCCCAGAGCTATCATTTTAGCTGAACATTTAACAATCCACTCCATTATTTTATTTAACTTTCTGTTTCAGGTAATATAGTGTATTGTAGGAGCAAAGATTCCCATGGTCAAATGCCCATTTGTTGTACCTCCTTTCCTTAAAAATAGATTTTTCAGTCTGAGGCAATATACAGAATTGATAAAAAGCTTTCAGATGATAGTGCTTGCTGGGGCAAAGCAGATAGAAAAGGCTAAACTATATTCTGAGTAGATGTCAAATACCTGTAAGGACAAATCATTCCCCACTCAAAGGCAGAAGGGGTTTAATATAATCAATCATCTTTCAAGTAGCTTCCTGGTTTCCTTGAGGGATATTGCCATAATAAAGATTCAGTTTTGAATCTCTTGCTGTCAGATTTGACATTCAGTAGTAGCAAAATCTATCAGATTTAGGGAGAGGGAACTAAAACTGTTTAGTCAAGCATAACTTCAATTCCTTTAAAGAGCAGCAGAATATTCCAGCGGCAAATACATTTTTTGTTTTGTTTGTTTTGTTTTGTTTTGTTTTGTTTTGTTTTGGCATAAGGGTTATTTTGAGCTGAAGGTAATTGAGAAGAAGCAGATAAGAGAAACTTTTGCCCTCCCCTTATTTGCCTAAAACAAAGACAATAATGTCCTATCTCTCTTCCCTGCCTGAAAGGACAAATTTAATCAATCGCTAGAGCAAACTTTAGAACTTATCAGCCTGGAGATGGTACCAGATGAATCTATATAACAACATTTACCAACTAGCCTTTGTCTCTGCCCCTGGAGCCTAAAACTGCTTTCCTTTATCCTATCAATTCTCCACAAACTTACTGTTCTTTGTTGAACATGCTACATAAGTGAGAATTCTAAGCCACCTGTTTGAGTTTCTCATTTTCCCCTGGGTATCTCCATGTATACATGAAATATGCCATGTAAATAAACTTCTGTTTATATGTCTTTTTTTAATCTGTCTTTTATTAAAGGAGTCTCAGCCAAGAACTCAGAAGAGTAGAAGAAAAATATTTTTTTCCTTACCTACACCTTCCACTATGTCCATTGGGTTCATGGATTTACTATACAAACATTGGGATTTTCAAAGACAGTGACTGGCTAAACTACATTAGAAAAAGTCATGATTCCACCTAGTTTCTAAGTGTCTCTTTAGCAAGAGATGTCCTAATGAATACTAAAATAAGGCACAAAGATCTTCTTATTTTGTGTGCATTTATACATATGCATTCATATGCTTTTTTCTCAAAACTTTCAATTATGCTCCTTCCAGGTATGTGTACATTCAGCCAAGACTTTCATAATTGTTTGGGAATTCATATTTATTTATATCTCAGACCCTTTCTTCCTCCATTAAAAGTAAACAATCAAGTGGGCTGCTTGAATTTGGCTGACTGGGATGGTTTTTAGTAATCACTGCTCACGCCACCCCTGATTGGGTCTATAATAAAATGGCAGTCCACTTTTGTGTTACACAAACATCTTCATCTATCAGTGTCATCAGTTTATTTATCTTAAAATTATAACACAATAGATTATTCTTTACCAAAGTTTACTCAAACATACATATGTGAACTATGCTTACCAAGATAAAGTAAATCTTTAGCTTCTGACTATTAATAAAAAGTTTTAAATATGAAAGAATTTGGATATAGAAGATAAAAATCTAACAAAATCTGTAGCATTGAGAAGTAAAGTATATGAAAACAGGAACTCAAAAGTATTAAAACTATCCAGAAAGCGTTGAGGAAATTTAGGTTCAGAAAGTAATGTGAACAAATCCAATTTTATACAGAAAGAGTGATCATTAGGATCAGCTGCAGATATGCATATTATATAATAGATTTAGAGCTGATAAACTACCTTGTTCACTGGAATTAGCCCATTTTTCACTTAAAGAGGTACTGAGTAGCTACAGAGATAATAACATAGAATAATTATAAAAATGGTTGTAAGCCATCACCTCTCAGTTTTCATACTCAAAACAATTGAACAAGTTATAGATATAAATTACATAAATTGGTGACTCATTATAAGGATTTTATTTTTCTAAGTGGTAAGTCACACTGCTCTTTCTCAAACCATCTTACTCATGTTCTATTAAATAAAACCTGAAACACTGTCACATTAAAGGAGAGAAAAATACAACCGTAAGCTCCTTTTCTTGATAAATTCAGAAAACTCTGCTTGTTATGTGACTGTGATTGATCATTCTTATTGGAAAACAAAACAAAACAAAACAAGACAAAAAAAAGTAACAATCTCAGGACTATTTGTAGTGTTCATTATTCATGTCTATATTATTCTATCTGAAAATTTTGGCCAATTTTTAATATAATCTTCTGCATACCATCAACAAATTTCCAAAATCATGTACAAAAAATAATTTTGAAAATATTATCTTACAGTATGTTAAATTCTCATACTACAGAGATGATTGTTTTTAGATTTCTGTTAAAACTGTGATAAAGAAAACTACAGAAATAAGTTAGAGTGACTGTGTAGGTCATTGCCATTTATCTGGATGATACTTTACTAAAGTTGTAGTCATTACATAAATCTGCACATTTTGTACTGAATCAGATCTGGCAGATAGTCTTTATAAAGTAAATGTCTCTACTTGCTGCTGTTGTCAAGAGCAATTGACTATTTCTCCGTCTTACACTATTCATACAAAGCAAGAAAGTTTATAACTGTTTGTGGTATGCACATATTCATATTGTAATTTGAAAAGTGGCGATTTGACAACATTAATTTGTTTCTCCAAGGTTCTGAGTACTTTTACCAGTAAATTTTATTTTTACACAACTACTGAAAATTACTGGGAGCATGATTATCTGTACACAACTCAACTACTAAAATGTAAGCTTTTTTTTTTTTTTTTTTTTTTTTGCCACAGAGCAAATTATTTAGTAGTTCCTTAAACTAATCCATGTGCCACACCTGGTGTTCTTCTTTTCATAAATAGTGTGCTGCCAATAAGTCCCAATCATTGAGACTGAG
The DNA here is from genome assembly GCA_003508835.1 of Eonycteris spelaea. NCBI lineage: Eukaryota > Metazoa > Chordata > Mammalia > Chiroptera > Pteropodidae > Eonycteris > Eonycteris spelaea. The sequence goes on along the minus strand of PUFA01002325.1, from coordinate 17,163 downwards.
TCAAAGAAACTATACTAAAGGTAAACACCTCCACCTGCAGTCTGCCTAGTAAAAGCGTTCTCCATTGCAATAATGCATTTAGATTTGCTTTTAGGGACTAGGGCCTCTTTCCATAATTACTTTTCCCTGATCCTCCTCAATCAAAACTCTGATGATTTTAAAGTATATGTTAGAAAAAAAAAATCTGATGCAGTGAATTCAAACTCAAATTTTGCTTTTATGATGCTTTTCCGGTAATATTTGTATTTTAAGTATTCTCTAGCCATGGAAATATAAACATTTTTGATGTTTATGAAGAGAGACAGAGATAGGGAGTATTAAAGTCTCTTCTAGCATACTTCAAATCATTCCAAGTGGCTATCTACTTTTCTCACATGAAAGAACTGATAGTGTTATAATCATTGCAGCCATTCTTTAGGAAAAACCTTTACCCAAAAGTTCAAAGGAAACATAAAACAGTGTTGTCTAAATGGGAAAATAATTCAGATGGGATGGCAAAAAGACAGAGTGCAGAAAAGACATATCTACCGTGAAGATAATAAAGCTTAAGCTTCAGGGTCTCTCATGTGTAAGGCCAAGGCACTCTATGTACTTGAGAAAGCCTGGACCAATGTGTTCACGATGTCATATGTTTTTGTAAAATTTCCAACAAATAAACAAACAAACATATATAACTTCAGTTGGTTAACATTTCAGTATTTTTCCACTTCCGCTTGCCTCTGTCACACTACCAGTTGGGCGGCACTGAAATGGCCATGGGTAGATTAAGAATTTTTCTAATGAAAATTGACTTGGGATACTTTAGATGTAATATAATTTATTTCTGTGCCTTGAAGTCATTTTCATACATAGTTAAGTTGTTACCAACTGTCCTAGTATAAAATGGCTTCCAGAATATATCTATGTCCAGTGAGCCAATGCACCCGATACTGTGGAATGGAGCAGCAGGTAAGGTGTTCTATAAGAATATGACCATGTTCTGCAGCACTGGAAATATGAAAATAGTGCTGTATAAAAACTTATGAAAAGCAAGATTATGTGTTAAGTCATACGTTTGATGAATTCCAATGTATTTAATCATGTCTTTTTTATAATTGGGGCATCTTGAACTGATGAAGTCTGGTGGGCCCAGACACAATGACAGGAAGAACATACTAAAAGCTAAGAAAAAGATTAATTTTGACTAGAAGTAATACAGTTTTTAAATTTTATTTTTTTAAATGTACAGATAGTTGGTATATAATATATTGGTTATCTTAGTTTCAGGTGTACAATATAGTGATTTGACATTTTTATACCTTATAATGTGATCACCTCACTAATTCTAGTTATCATCTGTCACTGTGCAAACTTATCACAATATTACTGAATATATTCCTCTTCCCCTTTTCACTCATCCCCCACCCCTCCCTGCTGGTAACCATCCCTACGGTCTCTGTTTCTAAGAGTCTATACCATACAACCCAGCAATTCCACTTCTGAGTATTTATCTAAAGAGAATAAAAATACTAATTAAAAAAGATATATGCAATGCTATGTTCATTGCAGCATTATTTACAATATCCAAGATATGGAAGCAACCTAGATATCCATCAATGTATGAATGGACAAAGAAAATTTATACACACATACACACACACACACACACACACATACATATATATGCATAAAATGTAGCAATAAAAATGAATTCTTGCTATTTGCTACAACATGGATAGACATAGATGGTATCATGCTAAAAGAAATAAGTCAGAGAAAAACAAATACAATATGGAATCAAAATGTAAAACAAATGAATAAACAAAACACACCAAAAAAAGTTCTTGCATTTCAAAAATTATTCAATTAATGATTAATGTGAAGGGAATCACATAAGCATAATGCATAAAAATACATTTCTTGCTCCCTTTGCATGAAATACTTGACACTAAAAAAAAATTTATAACACTAAAATGAAGATTACAAGACAAACTGAGTATCTTAAATTTAAATAAATTTATGGTAGACACTTTACAAGAAAACTTGAAATACCCTGAAATCTTATAACACATGAATGCAATTTAATAGAGCTTTCACCAAAATTAACAACAATCCTTAAAGTTTACTTGGCATTACCAATAAAAAAAAGCCTTGAAGCTAAAAGAAACTTTTATAAAATATCAAAAATATACAATTAATTTTGATCAACCCTGCTAGAGAAAGACCGATGTATCTCCATAGAAAATTTTATTAAAGTATGTTTTTTTATAAGAATAATCAATCCAAGACTATGCTTCCCCCTCCAGATGTTGTGATGTTTGTGGTATATGCAGCTTTTTAAAATTTCTATTTTCTTTATTATTCTACATTAGTATTTCCTTTTCTCTCTATTTTAAAAATAATTTTGTTTTCTTTCTCTTAAAGTGAACCCAAAATGTATAAATTTCAAGTCCCTCAAAATCTTGATCTTTCTTGGCAGAACTGAATACCGGAAGGAGAAAAGATGAATTCAGACCTGCCTCCTTTACAATATCTTTAAATCAAGGCCATTGTTATGAAGGACTCTTCTACTCATGCTAACAATTTTGAATTTTACCTGAACCTCATGCTCCTAGAAAACCACGAAAGTTAAAAAAATCTCCCCACTGTATTTTGTTTTGGAAATGGTTTACTGCAAAGAACCACTCTTTCCCATATGACTTAGATAAGATTCATGGATGCCTCCTCGTTCAACAATTAAGCTAGACTCAGATGTTTTAATTCCATTATTTGCATCATAAATATGACTAGCTGAATTATTTTATCTGCAGAGATCAATTAAAGTAAAATATTTGTAAACCAATCTTTGGTTAAGATTCTCTCCTTTCTTTCTTCTAGGTTCTTTCACTTTGGCCCATCCTCAGCCTGAGCCAGCATAGAGCCACTCCTAAAAACAGTCTGGCCTCAGGTAAAAATATTTTATGGTTATTCAATTATATCATTCTTTTCTTTCACTTGACAATATCCAATTCTTTTTATCTTTGCTCCTCTTTATAAAAGAAAATATCTTTTTGCCTGTCTCTTGTTTGTAAATTTTATGGTCAAAGCATTCTCCCTATTATAGTAATTCATCTACTGCTATTACAATAGTCTCTTTCCCTCATTTGTAATAATCCTTTGGAATAAAAGTGTCCCCTTACTCAGTCTGGTTTTTATTATTATTATTATTATTATTTAACAATGAAAAAATGTGCCTGTTAAGGAATTAGAGACATGGAGTAAACATAGTATCTGTAAACCCCAAAATTCTTCTCTGCTTATTGAGAAAGCTACTGAATAAGTTTGCAACAGAAGTTCTTTTAAGATTCATATTCAATTACTTTTATACACTGTAAAGAACCCATTTATGGCTGAGTCTTTTATAAAGCCAACCATCTAATGAATGTCCATCTAAATATAGTACATTACTCCAAGAAAAGCTTTCCTAAATTGTAAATGCCACGAAAGCCTGTTACGCTATTTCTGTCTAACTAATGTAACATTTGGTACAGATAGTGAGATTTCTTTTCTGACAAAATCCATGTGTCAAAATGTTTTAAATTAAAATAATAATAATAAAAAACTTCAGGAGGATAGAACTATTCTCTGCCAATTTCTCATGTTCATAAATTCCCTAGAGTTCCTGTAAATGGCACTTCTAACAGCAAATGTTTTTGAAAGCCCCAAGGACCCCTGAAAAACTAGATTACAAAACGTACAGAAAGAAATTAAAACCAACTTTTTAATATATTAGTATTAAATCATATATTTAAAAAAAATAAGTTCTTGCTCTATTATATCTCCTGTACATACCAGCTACAAAATACTCACATCATCTACAGTAACCATGATAAAAAGAAGTTAACGCTGGTACAGCAGCAGTTAACCATAGTTTATAATGCAAATATTTAGAAGGAAAAATCTGACTTCGTTAACTGTGACTATTTTAATCTTTGTTAGAAAGTGCACAGAGACATCCTATGTTTATGAACCTTTTGTCTCCACTAGGACCAGAGCTACTTATGGACAGGAACTCTGTGACTTAGCATTGAGTAGAGGCTGATTAAATTTAGGGTTAAAGGGCAAAAGATATTTGTTCTTTGTCTATTTATTCTCTTCCTACTTCGCTCTTAGTCTCTTTGACATCTTATTGCTGCTTTATGTGCCCACTTAAAAAAACACACACAAGTGAAATAAGTAATTATACACTCATCAAAAAGTAAGATATAGGATGGACTAGTATATCTAAAATCTTTGAATGTCCCTTTCCAAACTGATCCCTCTTTTGTACCACAGCTATAACCATTACTCTAAATTTCATATTAATTATCTATTGGTTTTTCTTTATAGTTTTCCACATGTAAATGCATCCTTAAACCATATATTGCTTCAATTTGTTTACTTTTTTAGTTACATAAATGGAATCCTTTCCATACATTTTTTTTATTTTGCCATTTTACTTAAAGTTTCATTTCATTCTAAAGTTGTTGAGATTTATTTATCTTCCTTGTGTATATTCTAGCTGTGTAAAGTGTTTTTCTGCTGCTCTCTGACCAACAGTATTGGGAGTGTGTGGGAGTTTATTAGAAATACAGAAATAAGCTGTGCTACAGAACCTCTGAGACTTTAATACGATCCTCAGAAGATTCATATGTTGAAAGTTAAGAATCACGTTATCTTTTGATTCTAACAAAATATATATATCTATTGTCTTATCTATGGACATTTCATTGATTTCCATTTATTTACTATACAAAAACTTCTTTTATTTATTTAACAAATATTTATTTTGTATGCACTACATGCTGGGCATAGAAATAAGCACTTAGGATGCTTCAGAGGACAAACAAAAGAAAAAAAAATGTTTTATTCTAATGAGGCAAAAAGACAGAAACTATGTATATATAAACACATTTTATGTTATAAAATGATAGTGTCAGTTATGGACTGAATTGTGTCCCCTTTCAAATTTCTATGTTGAAGTTCTAACCTTTAACCTCAGAATGTGACCATATATGGAGATAATGCCTTTAAAGGGGCAATAAAGTTAAAATGTGTTCTTCAGGGTGGACCCTAATCCAATCTGACTGATACCTACTGATACCAGTAGATTAGGACATACAAAGAGACACCAAGAGTACAAGTGCATAGAGAAAAAGGTCTTGAAAAGACATAGAAAAAAAATAGTCATCTGAAAGCCACAGTGAGAGGTCTGAGGAGAAACCACACTTGCTGACATCTTGATCTTGGATTTCCAGCCTCCAGAACTGTGAGAAAATAAATTGTTATTTAAATCCCCCAGTCTATGGTATTTTGTTATGTCAGCCCTAGTAAATACATACAGTGCTATAGAAAAAAGAGCAAGGTAAGATTGATATGCCAGGAAAGGGAATGCATACAATTTTAAATAGGGTGATTGGGGTACATTGCATTAAGAAACGTATCATTTGACCAAAGACCTCTAAAAGATAAAGAAATTTCATGAGGATACTTGATTGAAAAATACTCGTCATAGAAAAAAAAATTAGATAAAGGATCCCAGTAGGCTGTATGTATCTGAAATGTTCATGGAATGGCAAAATAGCCAGGATGGTAGGAAGAGAGTGAGGAAGGGTGAGGGGCATAGTAGGAGATGAGTTCAGAGAGCTAATAGGACTTTAGCTTTTACTCATACTTCCTTTCTCTCTATCGATACAGGAACAAATCCAGGGAATACATCACAAAAGGCTGTAGGTGGTGGTGACTTTAACACTTATTGTAGACTTATTTTTTTGTAAACATGTAGTTTGCAAAAGTGCAACTCTGACAGTTAAAGGTTGGAATCAAGACACCACTAAATTGTATGTCTGGCACTATTCTCCTCTCCAAATCCTCTCATTCATCATTCTCTTCATAATACCATTAATCCAACAGAAAAAATAACTAGCACTTATTGGGTTTTAGGGAGTTTTAGTTACTTCAGATATATTTTTTGTCCAATCCTTTCTATATCCCTAGCGATGTATCATTTTTAACTACTTTTAAAGATTGAGGGTAAGGATCAATCAGAGAAGTTATAATTGTGCCCACATTCATATATCAGGAAAGTGATGGAGTACAAAATCAAAGCCAGAGTATTTTAACTACAAAGGCTTTGCTTAGTCTTGTTAATTTTCTAAATTAGAAATGAATAGCTTGGCTGTTATCTTGTGTTCTGCTTTTGATACTCTTGAGAGAGATTTAGTATTTAAGAGGGAAAAAAAATAACACTAGCGCATGGCTAGATTCAAAGACGTACTGCTGATTTAATCTTTGATCATCCATAAACTGAACTTGTATAGTTCCCTCTTAAGCACCCTCAGAATGTCCTTTTGTCCAGATAAAATTATTTTCCCTTCAAAGTACTGACCTATCTCACAAGAGTATAGTAATGATTAACTAATTAAAAATCAAAGAGCTATTTTGGGAATATGTTGTACTATATAAATAAATACTCAACACTGAGAAGATACATTTTCAAGGTTAACAAAATACTAAAGCATCAAAACCAGTTTTGTTACAAGGTTTTGGTATTTTTTTTTTGTTTTCTTTCTTATGTTGTAAGATATGTACTGAAATATTTGTCATAAAATACACTCTTGCTGCTAAATCCAAAATAGCCAACCATTATTTACTTTTTCAAAATTAAATATTCTCATTTGATTTTAAATCACACTGGGTCCTGTAGAACAAGGTTATATTCTTCCAAGAAGTAATCAAAGTCTTTTATGAAATATAATATTTTATATTTATGTTATATATTTATAGAATATATTATATATATTTATATTTTATATTATAATGTGCATATTTCCTATGATTTGATCATTGTTTTTAATGTTGATTTTTATCATAATTCTTAGTTTTACATTCAGTTTATTTAATTATCTTTATTCTTTAAAGGAATCAGTCAAATATGTCCATGCTTTATAGAATAATACGTATTGAGGAACTATAATAAATTAGTAAAAATTATAAAAATAAAGTATATGATTTCTTGAGAACCGTTAGATTTACAAGTATATTATCACTTCTTGGTCTTTGGCTAAGGTCAAGTATACAAGTATATCGACATTTATAAGTATTATAGAAAGAAAAAGCAATTCTTAGAAAATATTGAATCACAAAATGAGATCATGCAGAGATTTTAAAGAGGCTTAGAAATTACCTCCAATTTAGAACTGAAGGGAGCAGAATATGCCACCCCAAAACCTGTCAGTTTGGCACATTATTTTGAATTAAAGTTATTTGAGAAATAGCCAGTATAAGAACACTCTAACTCTCCTTTTTCTCCCTGAAAGTAGGAGATAAATCTCCCACATGAAAGGTAATCTCCCTGTACCAGGAGAGTAGAAGGCCTTCTTAATACCAGAGATAGGAAATTTAGGGCCAAGAAGCCTATGTAAACAAATCTTGTAACATTTTTTACCAATTTACTATCCCAAGCCTAAACCCCTTAAACCCGTTGTCTTAAAAATTCTTCACAAATTTATCTATCTATCTATCTATCTATCTATCATCTATCTATCTATCTACTTATTTATTCTAAAAGATATAAAAGCTTCCTTCTTTAGTCAAAAGTCTCATGTTTTTATGGTGCTCAGGTACATATGAAATTAAATTTGTTTTTCTCTTGTTAATCTGTCTTATGCCATTTAATTAGTTGGCCAACCAAACAATGTAGAAGGGAAAAGAGAAAAAATTTTCTAACCTTCAGTTCATACCATCAGAACCACATTATGGACATTGCAAATAGCTATTTGACTTTGAGACTTGTTATTTCAAGATATATTAGTAACAAAACAAATATTCTCTTCAAGATCTGATAGAATATTTTATTTTGAAAAACGATAGTTCAAACATTAGTAAAAAGACATTCTTGGACACTAGAAATACCAAAATAATGCATTTCACGCTATTAAAAATATAATAATCATGATTCATAGTGATTTACAAATATTCATGTTTACAGATTAGAAGTCAGATTTGACTTTCCACTCTAGGGACCCACCACTTCCTTCGCTTTGAGTACCACTAAAGAAGAGTGAGACTGACATAGACTGGAGCCTGTTTAGCCTTTCAAACTCACAAATGTCAGAAGTCAAACTCACAAATGTCAGAAGTCAAAATAGATACCTAAAAATTTATAACTACTTAAATAATTAGATTACACTCTAAGAAAGCAGAGTTTTTAGATTACACTAGTCATTAAAATAATTATTTGAATTCACAATAAGCCATTAATAAACATACTGAAAACTGTAAGGGAAATTTTAGTAATAGAAATAACAACAAAATTTATAAATAAGTGGAAACTTTAGCTATGAAACATATAATTGCTGAAGTAAGTACAGATGCAAAATGAACTAGAGATTGGCAAACCAGATTGATAAACTTTCCAGAGAGAAACAGAACTGACCAAAAAAAAAAAAAAAAAAAAAAAAAAAAAGGAAAATGAAAAACAAAAGGTTAAAACTAGAAAAATAGTAGCAAATACATAAATAACTGTTTAATATGGTCCAGGAAAAGTTAATACAAAAAACTTAATGAGATAGATTTATTATCATCATTCTCCTTTAGATAAACTACCTGAGGTACAAAGAGATTAAGTAATTTGCTAGTAAATGAGAGAACAGATGTAAACGTGGATTTTTAAGCTCCAGAGGCCATGCTTTCTGACTACTTTTTTTTTTCTTTTTATAATCTAATTCACAGAAAGAGACAATATAAAATGGGGGGAAGAATGTGTTAGAAGAAATAATATATAAAATTAACTCATAACTACAAAAGATGAAAGATATATTGGAAAAAAAGCAAGAAAATAAAAAAATAACACTTAGATGAGTAGATAATTTTAAGAATATAAAAGACAAGAAGAACAACCTAAAAAATTAAAATGGAAATAGATTACCTACAAAAAGTACAAGAATCAACATAATAGACTTTAAAAGCAACACTAGATGACAGAAGACAATGGAGTAAAATTTTGTAAAGCAATATTAGAAAATAATCTCCTAAGTAGAATGTTTAAATCTATCCAAATTATCACGACAGTGTGAGATGTAATCAAAAATATAACAAGCATGGAGACCTCAGAAAATTTACAACATAAAGACTCATTTTTAAACAGCTTGGGAGGATCTGATCAAATAATAAGAGAAATAGATAAAGGAGATGCTACAAGAGGTATGCAAAGTAATGTTGATTGAATAACTCTATAATGTTTGTTGTAGTCTAAACATATAGATAATAACAAAAAAGTGAAATAAAAGATTGTATTCATATTACCTAGAGTCAAATTATACAAAATAACAACAAAATATTGTGGGCATGGGTTGTTGAGATATCAAGGAATATGAGAACATCCAACATTTTCTTTGATTAGAAGGAAGATATAAACATCTAGTACAATATCTGTGTTTTGTTTTTTAGTTTGTTTGTGTTACTGCATGTGTGTTGTAGACAAAAAAAAAAACACAGTATGTATAATTTCGGTGACTGAAAGTAAGCTCATAGGGTGATCTGCTCATTAATTATTAAATGGCCAGGTCATGGTGGTAGTCAGGCCCCAGGTGTCCAACTTCTTCATTAAAAGGTTTTTAAGCCAGCCCTATCCATCGTTCTTGTGCATCTAAGCTAACACCCCTTTGAAATGCCAGAAGTAATCCTCTTCTCTAGACCTCTTCCAAAGTGGCATAACCACTCCCAAGGGAGCACATACTTTTGTTAACTATCCTATACCTTGCTCTCTTTCATTTTCACATAATCTTTCTTTTGTTCTTTAATTCTAAATGATATAAAAAAAACTTGTAAAACTGTCATTCTCCAGAGCAGCAGTCTACAACCTTTTTGGCACAAAGGACTGGTGTTCCTAATGCCTGATGATCTGAGATGGAGTTGAGGAGGTGATGCCAGTTCTGGGGAGTGGCTGCAAATACAAATGAAGGTTTGCTCGCTTGGCCTACCACTCACCTCCTACTATGTGACCTGATTCCTAACAGACCACTGACCAGTACTGGTCCACAGCCCAGGAGTTGGGACCCCTGCTCTAGAGTTTGAAATCTTGCTTTCAGGCATGTCATCGCTTTGTCTTAAACAAACTTAAATTAACTCTTATAAAAAATTGTCTACAGATTTGGATGTTTCTTATGTCAACAGTGTTTAGTAAGAATGGAAAAAGATATACATTATTCTTAATAACATATAATTCTAAAACACATCTTGAAAAATCATTAGGAGAGTCAAAATTCATATAAAAAACTAAGATAGTAGAAGTAATTCCAAATATTTACATATTTACAATGGGTAAACTAAATTGATTATTTAGAAGACTGATTGACAGGTTGAGTGGCATTAATAGTAATAATAGAAATAACAACAATAATAAAAACCAGGTTTTCATACAAGAAAACCACATGCAAAAACAGACAAATGGTTAAGAACAAAGGGATGATAATCAAAACATAAAAATAAAAAATCTAGTATATCGTATTTATTACATATGACCTAGAGATATAAAAAAAGCATCATTAAGAAAAGGGAGATTAATTAGCTAATGATAAAGATTCAGTTCACCAAGATAATATTACAATTTAAATTATGTAGGTATCTGTGATGGTTAATTTTTGTGTCAACTTGGCTGAGCTAAGGAAGGTCCAGAGAGTTCAAGCTCTGCATAAATGACCTAAGAACTTCAGGGTTTTCCTGAAGGATATAGCCTTACCTTGTATGGTTTGGAGGCTAAAACTGATGAAAATCAAATGCAGAACTTCATCCTGGGATCGTTTGAATTACAATGCAACTCAAACTTCCACCTTTACAAGGTATCTACAGTTAAAATAATAATGTGTAGAAAGGCCTTAATGAAATTGAGAATACTGACCCCCTACATTCAGATGAGTCTTTTTTTGTCAGTAGAAGAGATTAACAATATGTATGGTACAACATGTATGGACCTAGAGGTATTGTGCTGAGTGGAGTAAGTCAGACAGAGAAAGACATGTCAGATGTGGAATCTAGAGAATAGGATAAACACACAGACACAAACTCATGAATACAGAGAGCATTTTGATGGTTGCCTAATTGGCGATGGGGATTAATAGGTACAAATTGATAGTTACAAAATTGTTATGGGGTTGTAGAGTATAGCATGGGGAATAACAGTCGGTAGTATTATAATAACTATATATGATGTCAGATAGGTGCTGGATTTATAAGGGTTATCACTTTGTAAGTTACATAAATATCTAATGATTGTGTTGTACAACTGAAACTAATATAATATTGTGTCAACTGTAATTGAAAGAATACAAATTTCAAAAAATACAAAAAAAGAAAGAACTGCCATGTGGCTCAGCATTTCCACATTTGGGTATTTATCTAAAGAAAACAAAAACATAACTTGAAAAAATATTGCAATCCCATGTACATTGTATCATGCATAGACTTTGAGGGCATTATGCCTAGTAAAAAAATTACACAGAGAATGACAAATACTTCATAATATTTTTTATATGTAGAATTTAAAGACAAAACAAGCTTATAGATGCAGAACAGAGGCAGGGAACAGGGGTAGGATAAATGGGTGTAAAAGGTCAAAAAAGAGGTAAAAAATAAAATTTTAATAAGCGTGAATTATTTAGTGATAAATTTAAGAAAATGTGTGTAAGACCTGTATATGCAAAGTACAAAACGGTGCTGAGAAAAATTAAATATGATTTTAAATAAATGAAAAGATAGTGTTTACGTATTGGAAGTCTCAATATTGAGGGCGAAGAACAAAATTTGATGTACCATCTAAACAATGGTGATTTTAACAATTTTTTTCCTCTCTGGTTTTACATCCTGGAGGAACAACTTCATAATTGGCACTAGTACAGGTAAAGAGAACTTCAGGAGAAATTTTCTAGTTTAAGTTTGAAAAGAAAAAAAAGGGGGGTGGATTTTCTGGTAGTAACAAGGGTGGCACCAAGGGCTCACAGGCAATAAAACTTAGAAAACGAAACTTTTCTCTCCAAGTGGAAGAGCTGTAGTTCCAAGAAGATGATGTAAATATTCATTGCTTGGCTTTTAATACAAGAATCACTGTGGAAAATGTGTTACAGTGTAGGGAAAATAAAGACCCACCTTTTCAGCTAGAGGACAAAAAAAAAAAAATCCAAATGGAACCCAGAAGTAGTGGGAAGATCATAAAGAAGGTAGAGCTCAGGAAAATAATCCTATAAAGTTGTTTGTGATCACCTAGCTCACTCCCAAGCTGCCTTGTATGACTTGACTCTAAACATTATATCAAAGAGTTTGAGACCTGAATTAAGAGAACACTGCCCAGACTGTCCACTACGTAAAGCATAGGGAGACAGACCTAAACAACACTGCAAAGGCTTTGAAAACAAAAGTAACATGAAAACTAACCAATGGAAGCCTAGTTGAAACTTTCTGCATGAATCCAACTGGGCCAAATTGCTGGCTAAAATAAAAATATCAACATTCATAAGATTTTAATAAAAAAAAAATACCTGGCATACAAAAAAATGAAAAATCTCTCTCTCTCTATTTTTTTTTTTTTTTTTTTTTTTGGAAAAAAACAATCAAAAACAGATGCCAATGTCAAGATGACATAGATGTTGGAATTAGTTACTTTAGTTCTTTGTCAGATATTATGAGTTTCAACAAGTAAAGGTGAACATTCTTTAAAAGAATAGAGAGATAGGAAGAAATAAAAGATATAAAGAAAAACAAAGAGAAATTTTCAAACTGAAAAATACAACTAGGAAAAACAAACTCTCACTGGATAGGCTCAATACCAGAATGTCACAAATACAAGGAAATTTAAAAGCACACTTCTAAAAAAGCAATGGATTAAAGAAGAAATCAGTAGGGAAAAATATCTTGAGTTAAACAAAAATAGAACAACAACATGCCAAGATTATGAATGCAGCAAAAGCAATTCTAAAAGGGAAAATTATAGTGATAAATGCATATTTCAAGAAAAGAATATCTCAAGAAACCACCTAACTTTACCTAAACAGGAAGCAGAATAAGAAGACAAAACTAAGCCCAAAGTTAGCAAAAGTAAGAAAATAATAAAGATTTAGAGCAGAAATACAGTAAATAAGAAAAAATAACATAATAGAAAAGATTAACAAAACTAAAAGTTGGTTCTTTGAAAAAGATAAACAAAACTGACAAACTTTTAGCTAGACTAACCAGAAAAAAGAAAGAGAAATCAAATAAATAAAATTATAAAAGAAAGAACAGGCATTATAACTGATACCTTGAAAATGAAAAGGATCATAAGAGACTACTGTGAACAATTAATACACCAACAAATTAGAAAACCTTAAAGACATGGATACATTCCTTTAAAAAAAGACAATCTGTCAAGACTGAGCCATGAAAAATAGGGAATTTGATCCAACCAATAACAAGTGAAGAGATTGAATCAGAAATCAAAACTCCCCCAACAAACGACAACAAAAGTTCAGGACCAAATGGTTTTACTGGTAAATTCTGCCAAACATTTACAGAAGTATTAACACCAATCCCTCTGAAATCTTCTAAAAAAAAATAGAAGAAGAAGGAACACTTCTAAACTATTTCATAAGGCTAGCATTACCCTGATACTAAGGTCAGGTAAGAACACTACAGGCATACCTCATGTTATTGTGTTCTGTTTATTGTGCTTTGAAGATATTGAGTATTTTACAAATTAAAGGTTTGTGCAACCACCAACAAAATGATCATGACTCACTGAAGGCTCAAATGATGGCTAGCAGTTTTAGCAATAAAGTATTTTTTGAGTCTCTACTTTCATTTTTATTTGATTAAATTTATTGCGATAACATTGGTTAATGGGTTAATACAATTATATAGGGTTCAAGTGTACAATTCAATAATATGTCATATGTATATTGCATTCTGTGTTCACTACATATTTGACCCCTTTTACCTTATCTACCTTCTTCCATTTTCCTCTGGTAACCACTAAACTGTTGTCGGTGTCTATGAGTTTTCTTTGTTTGTCATGTTCATTTGTTGTTTTCAGTTTTTATTAATTAATGTATGTATGTTGCTTTTATAGATCAACATATACTATATATTTAACAGACTACAGTATAGTATAAACATAACTTTTATATGCACTAAGAAACCAAAAACAATTGTGTGACACACTTTATTGTGGTAGTCTGGAAATGAACCCACAATCTCTCTGAGATATGACTATATAAGAAAATAAAATTATCAAACAATATCCTTGATAAGTATAGATACAAAAATTTTCAACAAACTACTAGAAAACCTAATTCGAGATTATGTTAAAAAATTATAACTATTATCAAGGGGTATTCATCCCTGAGATGCAAAGGATGATTCATCATATGCAAATCAATAAATCACATTAATAGAATGAAAGATAAAATAATATAGCCCTTTCAATAGATACAGAAAAAGTATTTAACAAAATTCAACATGCATCATGACAAAAAAAATCTCAAAAATTGTTTGTAGATGGAACATACCTCAGCATAATCACGATGTGTGACAAGTATAGACCTAAAATAATACTTCATGGTGAAAGTTTGAAAAATGTTTCATTAGATCAGAAACAAGATAAGGGTGACTAAACACCATTTCTATGCAACACAAAACTGGAAATAATAGCCAGAGCAACTGTTACGCATAGGATATCTTAATGACTCCACCAAAAAACACTTAGAACTAACAAATTAGGTCATGCTTCAGAATACACAATCAATGACAATAATTGGCTGTGATTCTATAAACTAACAATATATTATCTTTAAAAGTTTTTTAAAATGCCTCATTCACAATAGCATCAAAACACTTGAATACTTTCAGAATAAATTTAACAATTTAATGAAAGACCTGTAAACTAAAACTATAGGATATTAATAAAACAAAGCAATAAAGACATAGTACATGAAAAGGTATAATGTGTTTGGGATTAAAGGAATTAATAAATATATTTTTAAAATGACTACACTACCCAAATCCATCTGCAGATCCGGTGTAATCTCTGGTAATGTTCCAATGACATTTTTTTTTACAGAAGTTGGAAAAAAATCCTAAAAGTCCTTTGGAACCACAAAATACTTGAAAAGCCAAAACCTTCCTAGAATGAATAACAAAGGTGGAAGCATCATACTTCCTGATTTCAAACTATATTGCAAAGCTATAGTAATAAAAATAGTATAGTACTGGCATAAAAATGACCTCAGTTTCTGGTGTAGTTTCTTGAGGCAACTATGAGCACAGCATCTGTGGATTGCTTGCTGAATCTTAACAGGTGGTCCCAGAGGGGCATGGGCTGGAGCTAACTTGACCTGCAGCTGAACCCCTCTCAGGACTGTGCTATTGGACACCTACTTCACAAAGCCTCACTAAGACAGGGAGTCTTAGGAGCTTTGCTTAGTACATAGAAACAGATATAGAAAGGCAACCAAAATGGGAAGACAAAGAAGCAGAAACCATATGAGAGAACAGAACAGACAACTAGGAAAATAAGAGTCAAGCAATCTAAAAGATGCAGAGTTCAAAAGACTAGTTATAAAGATGCTCATTGAACTTAGGGGAAGTGTAGGTGAACTCAGTGAGAACTTTAACAAAGAGATAAAAAAAAAACACAACATAAAAATGGAAATGGAAATTATAAAAGGGAACCAGTCAGAAATGAAAAATAATATCTGAGATGAAGAGTGTATTAGATGGAATAAACAGAGTAGATAAAAAAGTAGATCAAACCACTGATATAGAGGATGAGGAAGACAAGGACACTCAATCAGAACAGCAAGAAAAAAAGCCAAGTCTATAATAATAATTTCAGGAGCCTATGGGACACAATTAAAGTGAAAACCATCTGTGTCATAGGGGTGCATGAAGGAAAACAAGAAGTTGAAGAGCTATTTGGAGAAATAATGATGGGAAACTTCCCTAATCTGGTGAAGGAAGTAGACATACAAGTCCAGAAAGATCAGAGTCCCAAGAACCAGGAACTCAAAAAGGTCCACACAAAGACACATTATAATTAAAATGCCAAAGGTTAAATACAAAGAGAAAAATCTTAAAAGCAGCAAGAGAAAAGCAGTTACCCACAAGGGAGCACCCATAAGATTGCCAGCTGGTTTCTCAAAAGAAACTATGCAAGACAGAAAAGCTTGACACAAAATAGTCAACGTGATAAAAACCTAGAATCTACAACCAAGAATACTTTATCCAGCAAACCTTTCATTTCATGTCAAAGAACAGATAAAGAGCTTCCCAGGCAAAAATAAGCTAAAGAAATGTATCAACACCACATCACTATTACAGGAAATGTTGAAGGCACTTCTTTAAGAAGAGAAAACATTGAATCAAAAAACAAGAATAAAGAATGGCGATAACTACATTCTTATCAAGAAGTACCTCAAGTGGAAAAGAATCAAGTGTTCCAACCAAAAGATAGAGTTGCTGAACGGATAGGGAAACAAGACCCCTACGTATGCTGCCTGCATATGCGTACTCACTTCAGATTAAAAGACACACACAGACTAAAAGGAAGGGAATGGAAAAAAAAAATACTGCCTTGATGGGCCTAGAGGGTATTGTGTTGAATGAAATAAGTCATATAGAGAAAAACAAATATTACATGATTTCACGCAAATGTGGAATCTAAAGAACAAATTAAACAACAACAAAAATGGAAATAAACATAAATACGGAGACTATTTTGAGGGCTACTAGATGGAAGGGGGTTAGGGGGTATGACAAAAAAGGGCAAAGGTATTAAGAAGTTCAAATGGATAGTTATAAAATATACATGGATATGTAAAGTGTAGCATAAGGAAAATAGTTAATAATGTTGTAATAAATATATAAAAGGAAAAAAGGGTACTAGATTTAGTGGCGTGATCACTTTGTGAGTTATATAGATCTCTAATCACTATGCTGTACAACTGAAACTAATATATTATTGTATGCCAGCTCTCATTGAAAAAAAAATCTCGTTGAATTTCACAATGTAAATACGAGCACCTAATTGTCTACTATATTTCAATAATGCCGGGAAAAATTTAATAGGAAAAAAATGAGCAAAGGACCTGAATAGACGTTTTTCTATATAATATATTCAAATGTTTAAAGATACAGGAA
>PUFA01002324.1:0-28709 GCA_003508835.1 Eonycteris spelaea | reverse complement strand
TGGAGGGCATTTGCTTTTTAGTAAGTTCATATTCCTTGTTTTCTATCTCATCTTCATTTGCCCCTCGCACACCCCTTATTTTGCAGAGAGCTGCTACAGTACACATCCTTCCTTCTTAGTTTCTATGATTTACCTGTATTGCTGAAGACTGCACTTACCTAATGTCCTGTTTAAAAAGGAAGGGCCCAGACTCAATAATTATATGCAGATCAGGCTGAAATGAAAGGCATAGGAAAAACACTCTGTGAGGAAAAGCAGGTAACAGAGGTGCTGCACAGGTTAGAAACATGAGCGAGAAACCACCAAGTGAGCCTCAGCCCGGAGACCTGAAAGCTAATACAGAAGGGAGAGAGGAATGTTACACGCTGTCATTTCAATTTCCAGGGAGAAATCTAGAAACAACAACAACAGCAAGAAAAGGAAAGAAAAACAAATAAAAAGAATGTGAAAGTGATATTAAACTCTTCAACATAAGCTCAGGTCGTGGGGAAGCAGAATTTAAAAACGGTGCCTTTCCTGGCTTCATTTTAACTCACATCCCCACGTGACTGCAAGGTGATCGTTCTGTGAAAGTGCCATGTGGTAGA
Organism: Eonycteris spelaea; assembly: GCA_003508835.1. NCBI lineage: Eukaryota > Metazoa > Chordata > Mammalia > Chiroptera > Pteropodidae > Eonycteris > Eonycteris spelaea. The sequence goes on along the minus strand of PUFA01002324.1, from coordinate 28,122 downwards.
CACGGTTTGTTGTTCAGGTGCTAGAATAATAGCATCAATAGACAGACAAGGGTCAATTGGAAGACAGCATCAGAGACAATCTGTGGATGGGAGAGATCAATTACAAGCAAAGGAAATGGGATTGATGCAGGTAGTCTCATCCACTGCCCAGGGAGCGTGAAGATGCAGGTGATCTTGGGAGTGCCACATGCTCTAATGGGAGAAGCCTGTGCTAGAGTGTCACCTGTCCAAATGGGACAAGGGCTGGGAAAAGAAAAGGTAGTTTGGAAAAGTCGGCAGGCACTTCCCAGGGGGCAGACTCTGTGGCAGTCAAGCAGAGAGCTGTAAAGAGGCATCACTGCAGGTCCAGACTAGACTGTGAAAGCAGCCCTTTGGGAGGCAAGTGTGAACCTGAAACCAGCTTCAACATTCTGATGAGGTGGCACCATTACCCAAGGCACAGAGTCCATCAGTTCAGATAACTTCTAGTCTATTTTCTCATTTGTAATCGATTCAAGAAAATGGTGAACAAGTTGAATGTGTGTCCATAAGTAGGGCTTAAGGTTCACTAGCCTGTGGACTCATATAAGGTTGGGATCTGGTCTTATTCACCTGTGTATCACAAGTGTCCATCACATTAGATATGCTTAGCCAATGTTTTATGAATTAATGAATGACAGACAACTGGGGAAAGAAATACCCCTGCAGCAGAGTTCCAGACCACAATTCTGGCAGTCACCAGTCAATACATCTGAGGGTCTTTGAGAGCCCAAAGGGTTGAATCCCAGAAAGAGATCAGTACTTTGCTTCCTTTCTCGGGCTCAGAACATCCCTTTTCAGGGGTTAAATCCCCCTCCATAGAGTCAGGCAGGCTCCCAAGGTTAAAAATAGATAGGATCCCTCTTTCTTAAGTCCAAGTGTGAAAGAGAAGATACTGATGGCAAGGATTCATTAATTAATGGAACAAATGAGAGATGCTGTATCGTTTAGCAGTTCAGGGTATGGGCCTATCAGCCAGAGGACTAGATTTAAAATACTGTCTCTGGTACTTCCTAATTGGTTATGTTGTTTAGCAAGTTATCTATCCTTCCTGTGTTTCAGTTTCTTCCTTGTACAAAAAGGATAATAATGGTTCTTGATCAATGACATTTTCATGATGATTAAGTTAAGTAATCCATGGAAAACATTTAGAAGACTACTGATAAATAACAGCTGCATAATGTGTTGTGGGTGGGAGGTCAATGAAATCATAGTTCCTAATTTCGATTCAGGGGTAGGTATATCCATGGGGCGAATGTCCCATAATGGAAACTTGTGGTGCTTCTATGAGGGACTTTCTAGTTTTCCGCCGTTTGAGTCCTATAGCACATTCATTTTTCTTAATTTCTTACCAGTGAAACGTCAGCATTCATTTTCCTGAAAGGGATACTGGGTGAAAGGCTAGATGTTTATGCGAATGATGTTAGATGCTGCCATTTTGCATTCCGAGCGATCGTACCAAGGAATAGCTCTCCCTCGGGCATCGACAACTGAGTATGTCACCACACTTTGGAATTGTTGTCCGTCTAAGAGGTGAACGCAGAACTACCTCAGTGTCGTTCTGCCGTTTTGAAATATAAATTAAGGCAGAAAGAATTATCTCTTAGTGGTTTTGGGAATGAAGACATAATATTACCGAGAGCATATATCAGAAAGCGAAGGTGTTTTTACTGGGGTCTGTCTGAACAGACCTGTGCCGATAGTCACAGACTCCCTTGGGGGCTGAGTCTGTGACACTTCTTACAGTACCGAGAATTTACTGATAACCCCAGCTGCCAGTTCCTCCACAGAATCCTCAATTAGGTCTGGAGCTGAAAGATATGTATGTTTCAGAACTACCTCGGTGTCATATAAGGTATCCCCCACTAGCCACCATGCGTTCAGAATTTATTTGAACCAGGTGCTAGAAGGTGGAGATACAACGGTGAGAAAAATCAAATCTGGAGCCTCATGGAGCACGCAGGCTGGGAGTGGAGAGCACCAGTGGTCACAGGACGCCAGAAAGATACTAAACATGGACGGCAACAAGTGGTGTGAGAGCTTAAAACTGAGTGTCGACCTTTGATGGCTGTGGCAGGTGGAATAATGTCTCCCACAGACATGCACATCCTCCTTGCCCAAGCCTGTGACTGTGTTACGTTTCATGGCAAGGGAGAATTGAAGGTTTAGATGAAACTCAGAGCGTCACCTGGCAGGCCTTAAAATAAAAAGATGATCCTGAATTATCTGGGTGGGTCCCATGTAATCACAAAGGCCTTAAATGGAGCAGAGTGAGAAGAATCAGGGAAGGAGATGTGGCCATGAAAGCAGAGGATGGAGATCCAAGTGATGCGGTTGCTGGCCTTGAACACAGAAGGAGTCACAAGCCAAGGAACGTGGGCAGCTCTGGAAGGAGAAAAGTTAGGGAGACAGGTTCTCACCCGGAGCCTCCAGAAGGAGTGCAGCCCTGCACGCACTTTGAGTGAGCCCAGTGTCACCCGTTTTGGACTTCCGACCACCAGAACCGTAAAGAGAATAAATGTGTGTTGCTTTAAGCCATGGGTTTGGGGTATTTGGTTACAGCAACAATAGGAAAGTAACAGAGGGGGAGGGTGTGGAATCTTCTACCAGGTGATGGTTCTTGAACAGAGATCTGAAGAAATTTCAGATTCTACCTGGCAGGTGAGGTGAGGGCAGTGAGAGGAGCCATGGCTTCAGAGGAGGGGGAAGAGCCAGCAGGCGTCTGAGCTCATGGGGCCAGCCGGGCAGGTTCAGCACATTGGTTCTTCTAAAAGCAATGGGGGCCCACTGCAGGGCTTAAGTCTCACCAGACTGGCTTAGCACAGTGCCCATCTCTGATTGGTCCCCTGCTTTGCTCTGCCTATTGTCTCTCACACAGTTCTCAGAAGCACAAACTAGTGTGAACCGGGCACAATAAGAAAGGTAAATAGGCTGGCGGGACATTACACCATGAATTCCAAAGGCAGCTGCGTTATTTGTGCATTGACACCAGGCATCCTCTCCTTTCATATAAATGAGAAATGAAAAGCTGACACGTACACCAAAAAATAATCCCGGTAAATACTTTGTTTTATTGGGAATAGAGAGTACAATAACACAAGATTTGCTTTCATACTAAAAGCTAAATGAACTCTGGAGAACAGGTTGACGGATAAGTGTGGTGTGATATCTGGTGGCTAAAGTTACCAATTTTCATGTCTTCCTTCTTGGCATGATTTAGATACACTCAGTGATAAAATGTACACTGAAACCAATCCCCATTGAGGAACTACTATGCAGAAACCATGAAACAGAAGTCTTGTGGGTCCCAGGCCTGGCTGGTCCCAAGTCTGACTGTGATCCAGGTTCATGGCTACGAATAGGACCCTGGATTTAGAGTGTCACATTAGTGTAGTCGGGCGCCTATGCCTAAAACATGTAAACATAATCAGCTCATTGTATCATGCATGTGTGGCTGAATGCCAAGATTGCACTCTGATATGTGTGGAGCCCATGCGCTCCCTGCGGAGCAGAAAGGGAGCAGAAGAGCAAAAACAATAGAACTGCTCTCCCCACAATAGAACTGCACCCCCTGCAGTAAATTTGGTGCCTGCCATTTCTTTCTCTTATCAGGCCCTTGTGCATTCTTCCAACTGGGCATCTCACCACCAAAACCTTCCCTTCTCTATCAGCTCAGTGCTGACAGGGCTGAGGAGGAAATCAAGATGAACATGTGCTACCTCTGCTCTCCTTGGAGGTGGCAGATCAGTTAAAGAGTTGAGGGTAAGACAAATACTTAGATGTTCTAATACTGCATCGTAGAGCTACATAATTCCCCCCCATTAAGGAGGTGTTTCATGACCAGAAAAGAATGAGGCCTAGGGTGGAGACGCAGAGCTGGGATCCATCAGACAACAGGTGAGTGTTGAGAAGTGATGTGAAGAATGGGCAGAAACACTCAGCACTACGACTTATACAGTGTAGTTGTTGAATAGATATTAACTCCTATGAAAGAGCACCCAGCATGGATGAGGTTCCATAGTGAGGTTCCATATGTATAGATGTGCATATATATGTATATACATACCCGCACATATACGTATATGGGGGATTTGAGAAAACCAGGCTCTGTGGCCATTTGCTGAAACCCAGGCCTCCTCCCTCGCTCACCCTGGGGCCTGAGCTCCTCCTGCGGATACTATGCTGAGCATTTTAGATGGAAAACTGAGCCTGTGAGAGGTGAAACCTGAGGACACAAGTGACAGAATCAGAATGCACACCAACAGCTGTGTGAAGTGTGCCCTAAAGGACCTCTTTCCCCCAGGCCATGACCTCCACTGTGCCATTTCCTCCTCAGGGATGGATGCCTGCTAGGATGATGCAAGGGTGGGCCAAAGCAGGCCTGGGCATGCCCCGGGTGGCTGATTTGTCTCCACCTTGAGGACACAGAGGGCAGTGGCCCCAGTCTGGACCCCCAGGATCGCTGTGTGCCGGCGAAGGCCCCTCAAGGATGTGCAGCCAGTGCGGGCTGATGCCTGAACCTGCGCTCCCTGAGCCAGGCCACGGGGAAGACTGGGCAAGTGCCGCAGGTGAGACATTTCTCAGAAATCCGCCACTGGAGCTTGAAATGGGTGTCAAAAAAGGGTGTTTTGCCAGAGCTACCATACACATATGTGCATATGTATTTACATATATACTTAGGCATATGTGTATATGGTGGATTTGTGAAGAACAAGGCCCTGTGGCCCACAGATCTTGCTGGAAATCTAGGCCTCCCCTCCCTCTCCGATGGGCCTGAGCTCCTCGTGCTGGTCCTTTGCTGAGCATTTCAGATGTAAAACTGAGCCTCAGAGAGGTGAACATTAGGGGCACAAGTGACAGAATCCCATTTCAGACACACAGCTGTGTGTGGTATTCCCTCAAGCCCTCTTTCCCCCAGGCCGAGGCCGCCACTCTGCCTTTCCCTCCACAGGGATGGATGCCTGCTGGGAGGATGGAAGGGTGGGCCAAAGCAGGCCCGGCACGCCCTGTGTGGTAGGACATGACTCTTCCTTGAGGACGGAGAGTGCAGTGGGACCCAGTCTGGACCCCAAGGAGCCCTGTGTGCCGACGAGGAGCCCTAGAAGGTGTGCAGCCAGGGTCGGCCAATACCTGAACAGGCGCTCCCTGAGGCCAGGCCACGGGGAAGCCTGCGCACGTGCAGCAAGCAAGACATTTCTCAGAAATCCGTCACTGGAGCTTGTAATCGGCCTCAAAAAAGAGTGTGTCGCTAGAGATACCATATACACATCGGTGTATATATAGCACATATGTACTTACACACCCGTGCATATGCGCACACATGCACTTACACATGTGTGCATATGTGCACACGTGCACTTGCACATGTGTGCATATGCGGACACGCACACTTGCACATGTGTGCATGTGTGCGCACGTTACTTACACCTGTGTGCATGTGTGTGCATGTGTGCTCACGTACATGTGCATAGGTGTGTGCATGTGCCCTTACACAGGCGTGTGTTTGTGCACATGGTGCTTACACGTGTGTGTCTGAATTTGGGCTTACACATATGTGTGTATGTGTGCGCTGAGCACTTACGCATATATCTGTATATATGCACATATGTACTTACACGTATGTGTATATATATACATATATACTTACTCGCATGTGTATATACACATAACACTTACACATATGTGTGCGTGTATATTATATATTAAATATATACACGCACACACATATGTGTATATGGTGGATTTGAGAAGAACAAGGCCCTGTACGCACAGTTCTTGCTATAAATCCAGGCCTCTCACTCACTCTCCGTTGGGCCTGAGCTCGTCCTACTGGTCCTTTGCTGAGCATTTCATATGGAAAACTGAGCCTCAGCGAGGTGAACATTAGGGTCCCAAGTGACAGAATTAGAATTCAGACACACAGCTGTGTGACGTGTGCCCTAAATGGCCTCTTTCCCACAGGCCGAGGACGCCACTCTGCCGTTTCCTCTACAGGGATGGATGCGTGCTGGGACGATGCATGGGTGGGCCAATGCAGGCCTGGGCACGCCCTGTGTTTTAGACCTTGACTCCTCTTTGAGGACAGAGAGTGCAGTGGGACCCAGTCTGGAACTCAAGGAACCCTGTGTGACAGCGAGGTCCCCTCAAGGATGTGCAGCCAGTGTCAGCCGTTGCCTGAAACTGCCCTCCCTGAGCCCAGCCCTGGGGAAGCCTGTGCAAGTGCCATGAGCGTGACATTTCTCAGAAATCCGCCACTGGACCTTGAAATGGCCGTCCAAAGAGAGTGTTTTGCCAGAGCTACCATATACACAGATGTCTATATATATATGTACATATATACATTCACAGATGTGTATATGGTGGATTTGAGAAGAACCGGGCCCTGTGGCCACAGGGCTTGCTGAAATCCAGGCCTCTCCCTCCCTACCCTGGGGCCTGAGCTCCTCTTGCTCCTCCTTTGCTAGGCATTGCAGATGGAAACCTGAGCCTCAGAGCGGTGAACCCTGAGGGCACAGAAGTGACAGAATCAGAATTCAGACCCACAGCAGGGAGAGGTGTGCCCTTAAGGACCTCTTTCCCCCAGGCCGAGGCTGCCACTCTGCCTTTTCCTCCACAAGGATGGATGCCTGCTGGGAGGATGCAAGGGTGGGCCAAAGCAGGCCTGGGCATGCCCCGGGTGGCTGACTTGTCTCCGCCTTGAGGACACAGAGGGCAGTGGGCCCCAGTCTGGACCCCCAGGATCGCTGTGTGCCGGCGAAGGCCCCTCAAGGATGTGCAGCCAGGGTCGGCCATGCCTGGACATGCCCTTCCTGTCCCGCAAGTCGAGGGGAAGCCTGTGCTAGTGCCCCAAGTGAGACACTTCTCAGAAACCCGCCACCGGAGCTTGAAATGGGCGTCATAAAAGAGTATTTTGCCAGAGCTATCATATACATATATGTGCATGTATATGTACATGTGTACTCGCACCTCTACGGATATGGTGGACTTGAGAAGAACTAGGCCCCCTGGCCACAGGTCTTGCTGAAATCCAGGCCTCTCCCTCCCTCAGCCTGGGGCCTGAGCTCCTCCTGCTGGTCCTTTGCTGAGCATTTCAGATGTAAATCCAGCCTCAGAGAGGTGAACCCTGAGGGCATAAGTGACAGAATCAGAATTCAGAGCCACAGCTGGGTGAGGTGTGCCCTTAATGATCTCTTTCCCCCAGGCTGAGGATGCCACTCTGCCTTTTCCTCCACAGGGAATCATGCCTGCTGGGAGGATGCAGGGGTGGGCCAAAGCAGGCCTAGGCACGCCCCGTGTGGCGGCCTAGACTCCTCCTTCGGGACAGAGAGTGCAGTGGGACCCAGTCTGGAACCCAAGGAGCCCTGTGTGCCGGTGAAGGCCCCTCAAGGATGTGCAGCCAGTGCGGGCTGATGCCTGAACCTGCGCTCCCTGAGCCAGGCCACGGGGAAGACTGGGCAAGTGCCGCAGGTGAGACATTTCTCAGAAATCCGCCACTGGAGCTTGAAATGGGTGTCAAAAAAGGGTGTTTTGCCAGAGCTACCATACACATATGTGCATATGTATTTACATATATACTTAGGCATATGTGTATATGGTGGATTTGTGAAGAACAAGGCCCTGTGGCCCACAGATCTTGCTGGAAATCTAGGCCTCCCCTCCCTCTCCGATGGGCCTGAGCTCCTCGTGCTGGTCCTTTGCTGAGCATTTCAGATGTAAAACTGAGCCTCAGAGAGGTGAACATTAGGGGCACAAGTGACAGAATCCCATTTCAGACACACAGCTGTGTGTGGTATTCCCTCAAGCCCTCTTTCCCCCAGGCCGAGGCCGCCACTCTGCCTTTCCCTCCACAGGGATGGATGCCTGCTGGGAGGATGGAAGGGTGGGCCAAAGCAGGCCCGGGCACGCCCTGTGTGGTAGGACATGACTCTTCCTTGAGGACGGAGAGTGCAGTGGGACCCAGTCTGGACCCCAAGGAGCCCTGTGTGCCGACGAGGAGCCCTAGAAGGTGTGCAGCCAGGGTCGGCCAATACCTGAACAGGCGCTCCCTGAGGCCAGGCCACGGGGAAGCCTGCGCACGTGCAGCAAGCAAGACATTTCTCAGAAATCCGTCACTGGGCTTGTAATCGGCCTCAAAAAAGAGTGTGTCGCTAGAGATACCATATACACATCGGTGTATATATATGCACATATGTACTTACACACCCGTGCATATGCGCACACATGCACTTACACATGTGTGCATATGTGCACACGTGCACTTGCACATGTGTGCATATGCGGACACGCGCACTTGCACATGCGTGCATGTGTGTGCACGTTACTTACACCTGTGTGCATGTGTGTGCATGTGTGCTCACGTACATGTGCATAGGTGTGTGCATGTGCCCTTACACAGGCGTGTGTTTGTGCACATGTGCGCTTACACGTGTGTGTCTGAATTTGGGCTTACACATATGTGTGTATGTGTGCGCGTGAGCACTTATGCATATATCTGTATATATGCACATATGTACTTACACGTATGTGTATATATATATACATATATACTTACTCGCATGTGTATATATACACATAACACTTACACATATGTGTGTGTATATATGTATATATTAAATATATACACGCACACACATATGTGTATATGGTGGATTTGAGAAGAACAAGGCCCTGTACGCACAGTTCTTGCTATAAATCCAGGCCTCTCACTCACTCTCCGTTGGGCCTGAGCTCGTCCTACTGGTCCTTTGCTGAGCATTTCATATGGAAACTGAGCCTCAGCGAGGTGAACATTAGGGTCCCAAGTGACAGAATTAGAATTCAGACACACAGCTGTGTGACGTGTGCCCTAAATGGCCTCTTTCCCACAGGCCGAGGACGCCACTCTGCCGTTTCCTCTACAGGGATGGATGCGTGCTGGGACGATGCATGGGTGGGCCAATGCAGGCCTGGGCACGCCCTGTGTTTTAGACCTTGACTCCTCTTTGAGGACAGAGAGTGCAGTGGGACCCAGTCTGGAACTCAAGGAACCCTGTGTGACAGCGAGGTCCCCTCAAGGATGTGCAGCCAGTGTCAGCCGTTGCCTGAAACTGCCCTCCCTGAGCCCAGCCCTGGGGAAGCCTGTGCAAGTGCCATGAGCGTGACATTTCTCAGAAATCCGCCACTGGACCTTGAAATGGCCGTCCAAAGAGAGTGTTTTGCCAGAGCTACCATATACACAGATGTCTATATATATATATGTACATATATACATTCACAGATGTGTATATGGTGGATTTGAGAAGAACCGGGCCCTGTGGCCACAGGGCTTGCTGAAATCCAGGCCTCTCCCTCCCTACCCTGGGGCCTGAGCTCCTCTTGCTCCTCCTTTGCTAGGCATTGCAGATGGAAACCTGAGCCTCAGAGCGGTGAACCCTGAGGGCACAGAAGTGACAGAATCAGAATTCAGACCCACAGCAGGGAGAGGTGTGCCCTTAAGGACCTCTTTCCCCCAGGCCGAGGCTGCCACTCTGCCTTTTCCTCCACAAGGATGGATGCCTGCTGGGAGGATGCAAGGGTGGGCCAAAGCAGGCCTGGGCATGCCCCGGGTGGCTGACTTGTCTCCGCCTTGAGGACACAGAGGGCAGTGGGCCCCAGTCTGGACCCCCAGGATCGCTGTGTGCCGGCGAAGGCCCCTCAAGGATGTGCAGCCAGGGTCGGCCATGCCTGGACATGCCCTTCCTGTCCCGCAAGTCGAGGGGAAGCCTGTGCTAGTGCCCCAAGTGAGACACTTCTCAGAAACCCGCCACCGGAGCTTGAAATGGGCGTCATAAAAGAGTATTTTGCCAGAGCTATCATATACATATATGTGCATGTATATGTACATGTGTACTCGCACCTCTACGGATATGGTGGACTTGAGAAGAACCAGGCCCCCTGGCCACAGGTCTTGCTGAAATCCAGGCCTCTCCCTCCCTCAGCCTGGGGCCTGAGCTCCTCCTGCTGGTCCTTTGCTGAGCATTTCAGATGTAAATCCAGCCTCAGAGAGGTGAACCCTGAGGGACAAGTGACAGAATCAGAATTCAGAGCCACAGCTGGGTGAGGTGTGCCCTTAATGATCTCTTTCCCCCAGGCTGAGGATGCCACTCTGCCTTTTCCTCCACAGGGAATCATGCCTGCTGGGAGGATGCAGGGGTGGGCCAAAGCAGGCCTAGGCACGCCCCGTGTGGCGGCCTAGACTCCTCCTTCGGGACAGAGAGTGCAGTGGGACCCAGTCTGGAACCCAAGGAGCCCTGTGTGCCGGTGAAGGCCCCTCAAGGATGTGCAGCCAGTGCGGGCTGATGCCTGAACCTGCGCTCCCTGAGCCAGGCCACGGGGAAGACTGGGCAAGTGCCGCAGGTGAGACATTTCTCAGAAATCCGCCACTGGAGCTTGAAATGGGTGTCAAAAAAGGGTGTTTTGCCAGAGCTACCATACACATATGTGCATATGTATTTACATATATACTTAGGCATATGTGTATATGGTGGATTTGTGAAGAACAAGGCCCTGTGGCCCACAGATCTTGCTGGAAATCTAGGCCTCCCCTCCCTCTCCGATGGGCCTGAGCTCCTCGTGCTGGTCCTTTGCTGAGCATTTCAGATGTAAAACTGAGCCTCAGAGAGGTGAACATTAGGGGCACAAGTGACAGAATCCCATTTCAGACACACAGCTGTGTGTGGTATTCCCTCAAGCCCTCTTTCCCCCAGGCCGAGGCCGCCACTCTGCCTTTCCCTCCACAGGGATGGATGCCTGCTGGGAGGATGGAAGGGTGGGCCAAAGCAGGCCCGGGCACGCCCTGTGTGGTAGGACATGACTCTTCCTTGAGGACGGAGAGTGCAGTGGGACCCAGTCTGGACCCCAAGGAGCCCTGTGTGCCGACGAGGAGCCCTAGAAGGTGTGCAGCCAGGGTCGGCCAATACCTGAACAGGCGCTCCCTGAGGCCAGGCCACGGGGAAGCCTGCGCACGTGCAGCAAGCAAGACATTTCTCAGAAATCCGTCACTGGAGCTTGTAATCGGCCTCAAAAAAGAGTGTGTCGCTAGAGATACCATATACACATCGGTGTATATATATGCACATATGTACTTACACACCCGTGCATATGCGCACACATGCACTTACACATGTGTGCATATGTGCACACGTGCACTTGCACATGTGTGCATATGCGGACACGCGCACTTGCACATGCGTGCATGTGTGTGCACGTTACTTACACCTGTGTGCATGTGTGTGCATGTGTGCTCACGTACATGTGCATAGGTGTGTGCATGTGCCCTTACACAGGCGTGTGTTTGTGCACATGTGTGCTTACACGTGTGTGTCTGAATTTGGGCTTACACATATTGTGTGTATGTGTTGAGCACTTATGCATATAATGTATTACACGTATGTGTATATATATACATATATACTTACTCGCATGTGTATATATACACATAACACTTACACATATGTGTGTGTAACTTAAATATTATATATTTAAATATATACACGCACACACATATGTGTATATGGTGGATTTGAGAAGAACAAGGCCCTGTACGCACAGTTCTTGCTATAAATCCAGGCCTCTCACTCACTCTCCGTTGGGCCTGAGCTCGTCCTACTGGTCCTTTCTGAGCATTTCATATGGAAAAACTGAGCCTCAGCGAGGTGAACATTAGGGTCCCAAGTGACAGAATTAGAATTCAGACACACAGCTGTGTGCGTGTGTGACCCCTAAATGGCCTCTTTCCCACAGGCCGAGGACGCCACTCTGCGTTTCCTCTACAGGGATGGATGCGTGCTGGGACGATGCATGGGTGGGCCAATGCAGGCCTGGGCACGCCCTGTGTTTTAGACCTTGACTCCTCTTTGAGGACAGAGAGTGCAGTGGGACCCAGTCTGGAACTCAAGGAACCCTGTGTGACAGCGAGGTCCCCTCAAGGATGTGCAGCCAGTGTCAGCCGTTGCCTGAAACTGCCCTCCCTGAGCCCAGCCCTGGGGAAGCCTGTGCAAGTGCCATGAGCGTGACATTTCTCAGAAATCCGCCACTGGACCTTGAAATGGCCGTCCAAAGAGAGTGTTTTGCCAGAGCTACCATATACACAGATGTCTATATATATATATGTACATATATACATTCACAGATGTGTATATGGTGGATTTGAGAAGAACCGGGCCCTGTGGCCACAGGGCTTGCTGAAATCCAGGCCTCTCCCTCCCTACCCTGGGGCCTGAGCTCCTCTTGCTCCTCCTTTGCTAGGCATTGCAGATGGAAACCTGAGCCTCAGAGCGGTGAACCCTGAGGGCACAGAAGTGACAGAATCAGAATTCAGACCCACAGCAGGGAGAGGTGTGCCCTTAAGGACCTCTTTCCCCCAGGCCGAGGCTGCCACTCTGCCTTTTCCTCCACAAGGATGGATGCCTGCTGGGAGGATGCAAGGGTGGGCCAAAGCAGGCCTGGGCATGCCCCGGGTGGCTGACTTGTCTCCGCCTTGAGGACACAGAGGGCAGTGGGCCCCAGTCTGGACCCCCAGGATCGCTGTGTGCCGGCGAAGGCCCCTCAAGGATGTGCAGCCAGGGTCGGGCCATGCCTGGACATGCCCTTCCTGTCCCGCAAGTCGAGGGGAAGCCTGTGCTAGTGCCCCAAGTGAGACACTTCTCAGAAACCCGCCACCGGAGCTTGAAATGGGCGTCATAAAAGAGTATTTTGCCAGAGCTATCAGATACATATATGTGCATGTATATGTACATATGTACTCACACCTCTATGGATATGGTGGACTTGAGAAGAACCAGGCCCCGTGGCCACAGGTGTTGCTGAAATCCAGGCCTCTCCCTCCCTCAGCCTGGGGCCTGAGCTCCTCCTGCTGGTCCTTTGCTGAGCATTTCAGATGTAAATCCAGCCTCAGAGTGGTGAACCCTGAGGGGACAAGTGAGAGAATCAGAATTCAGAGCCACAGCTGGGTGAGGTGTGCCCTTAATGATCTCTTTCCCCCAGGCTGAGGCTGCCACTCTGCCTTTTCCTCCACAGGGAATCATGCCTGCTGGAGGATGCAGGGGTGGGCCAAAGCAGGCCTAGGCACGCCCCGTGTGGCGGCCTAGACTCCTCCTCGGGACAGAGAGTGCAGTGGGACCCAGTCTGGAACCCGAAGGAGCCCTGTGTGCCGGTGAAGGCCCCTCAAGGATGTGCAGTCCAGGTGCGGGCTGATGCCTGAACCTGCGCTCCCTGAGCCAGGCCACGGGGAAGCCTGGGCAAGTGCCGCAGTGAGACATTTCTCAGAAATCCGCCACTGGAGCTTGAAATGGGCGTAAAAAAGGGTGTTTTGCCAGAGCTACCATACACATATGTGCATATGTATTTACATATATACTTAGGCATATGTGTATATGGTGGATTTGTGAAGAACAAGGCCCTGTGGCCAGATCTTGCTAGAAATCTAGACGTCCCCTCCCTCTCCGTTGGGCCTGAGCTCGTCGTGCTGGTCCTTTGCTGAGCATTTTAGATGTAAAACTGAGCCTCAGAGAGGTGAACATTAGGGGCACAAGTGACAGCATCCCATTTCAGACACACAGCTGTGTGCGGTATTCCCTCAAGACCTCTTTCCCAAGGCCGAGGCCGCCAATCTCCTTTCGCTCCACAGGGATGGATGCCTGCTGGGGATGGAAGGGTGGGCCAAAGCAGGCCCGGGCACGCCCTGTGTGGTAGGACATGACTCTTCCTTGAGGACGGAGAGTGCAGTGGGACCCAGTTGGACCCCAAGGAGCCCTGTGTGCCGACGATCACCCCTTGAAGGTGTGCAGCCAGGGTCAGCCAATACCTGAACAACGCTCCCTGAGGCCAGGCCACGGGGAAGCCTGCGCACGTGCAGCAAGCAAGACATTTCTCAGAAATCCGTCACTGGAGCTTGTATTGGGCGTCCAAAAAGAGTGTTCGCTAGAGATACCATATACACATCAGTGTATATATATGCACATATGTACTTACACATCCGTGCATATGAGCACACGTGCACTTGCACATGCGTGCATATGCTCACACGTGCACGTACACTGCGTGCACGTGTGCACACGTGTACTTACACCTGTGTGCATGTGTGTGCATTTGTGCTCGCGTACGTTTGCATAGGTGTGTGCATGGCCCTTACACAGGCGTGCGTATGTGCACATGTGCGCTCACACATGTGTGTTGTGAATTGCGCTTACACATATTGTGTGTATGTGTGCGCGTGCACTTACATATATGTGTATATGCACATATGTACTTACACTATGTGTATATATACATATATACTTACTCGCATGTATATATATACACATATATACTTACACATTATGTGTGTGAGTGTGTGTGTGTGTGTTATATATATATATACACACTCACACACATATGTGTATATGGTGGATTTGAGAAGAACGAGGCCCTGTACGCACAGTTCTTGCTATAAATCCAGGCCTCTCACTCACTCTCCGTTGGGCCTGAGCTCGTCCTACTGGTCCTTTGCTGAGCATTTCATATGGAAAACTGAGCCTCAGTGAGGTGAACATTAGGGTCCCACGTGACAGAATTAGAATTCAGACACACAGCTGTGTGACGTGTGCCCTAAATGACCTCTTTCCCACAGGCCGAGGACGCCACTCTGCCGTTTCCTCTACAGGGATGGATGCGTGCTGGGACGATGCATGGGTGGGCCAATGCAGGTCTGGGCACGCCCTGCGTCTTAGACCTTGATCCTCTTTGAGAACAGAGAGTGCAGTGGGACCTAGTCTGGAACTCAAGGAACCCTGTGCGACAGTGAGGGCCCAAGGATGTGCAGCCAGTGTCAGCCGTAGCCTAAACCTGCCCTCCTTGATCCCACGCCTCGCGGGAAGCCTGTGCAAGTGCCTGAGCGAGAATTTCTCAGAAATCAGCCACTGTAGCTTGATATGGCCGTCCAAAGAGAGTGTTTTTCCAGAGCTACCATATACACAGATGTCTATATATATATGTACAATATACATTCACATATGTGTATATGGTGGATTTGAGAAGAACCGAGCCCTGTGGCCACAGGGCTTGCTGAAATCCAGGCCTCTCCCTCCTACCCTGGGGCCAGAGCTCCTCTTGCTCCTCCTTTGCTAGGCATTGCAGATGGAAACCTGAGCCTCAGAGTGGTGAACCCTGAGGGCACCGAAGTGACAGAATCAGAATTCAGACCCACAGCAGGGAGAGGTGTGCCCTTAAGGACCTCTTTCCCCCAGGCCGAGGCTGCCACTCTGCCTTTTCCTCCACAGGGATGGATGCCTGCTGGGAGGATGCAAGGGTGGGCCAAAGCAGGCCTGGGCATGCCCCGGGTGGCTGACTTGTCTCCGCCTTGAGGACACAGAGGGCAGTGGGCCCCAGTCTGGACCCCCAGGATCGCTGTGTGCCGGCGAAGGCCCCTCAAGGATGTGCAGCCAGGGTCGTGCCATGCCTGGACATGCCCTTCCTGTCCCGCAAGTCGAGGGGAAGCCTGTGCTAGTGCCCCAAGTGAGACACTTCTCAGAAACCCGCACCGGAGCTTGAAATGGGCGTCATAAAAGAGTATTTTCCCCAGAGCTGTCAGATACATATATGTGCATGTATATGTACATGTGTACTCACACCTCTATGGATATGGTGGACTTGAGAAGAACCAGGCCCCGTGGCCACAGTTTGTTGCTAAAATCCAGGCTCTCCCTCCCTCAGCCTGGGGCCTGAGCTCCTCCTGCTGGTCCTTTGCTGAGCATTTCAGATGTAAATCCAGCCTCAGAGAGGTGAATATTAGGGGCATAAGTGACAGAATCCCATTTCAGACACACAGCTGTGTGTGGTGTTCCCTCAAGACCTCTTTCCCCCAGGCCAAGGCCTCCACTCTGCCTTTCGCTCCACAAGGATGATGCCCGCTGGGAGGATGGAAGGGTGGGCCAAAGCAGGCCAGGGCACGCCTGTGTGGTAGGACATGACTCTTCCTTGAGGACGGAGAGTGCAGTGGGACCCAGTCTGGACTCCAAGGAGCCCTGTGTGCCGACGAGGAGCCCTAGAAGGTGTGCAGCCAGGGTCGGCCAATACCTGAACAGGCGCTCCCTGAGGCCAGGCCACGGGGAAGCCTGCGCACGTGCAGCAAGCAAGACATTTCTCAGAAATCCGTCACTGGAGCTTGTAATGGGCGTCCAAAAGAGTGTGTCGCTAGAGATACCATATACACATCGGTGTATATATATGCACATATGTACTTACACACCCGTGCATATGTGCACTCATGCACTTACACATGTGTGCATATGTGCGCACGTGTACTTACACTTGTGTGCATGTGTGTGCATGTGTGCTCACGTACGTGTGCATAGGTGTGTGCATGTGCCCTTACACAGGCGTGCGTATGTGCACATGTGCGCTTACACATTTGTGTGTGTGGATTTGCACTTACACATATGTGTGTATGTGTCAGCGTGTGCACTTACATTTATGTGTATATGCACATATGTACTTACACGTATGTATATATATACATATATACTTACTCGCATGTGTATATATACACATATATACTTACACATATGTGTGTCAGTGTGTGTGGTGTATATACACACACACACACTCACTCACACACATATGTGTATATGGTGGATTTGAGAAGAACGAGGCCCTGTACGCACAGTTCTTGCTATAAATCCAGGCCTCTCACTCACTCTCCGTTGGGCCTGAGCTCGTCCTACTGGTCCTTTGCTGAGCATTTCATATGGAAAACTGAGCCTCAGTGAGGTGAACATTAGGGTCCCAAGTGACAGAATTAGAATTTAGACACACAGCTGTGTGACGTGTGCCCTAAATGACCTCTTTCCCACAGGCCGAGGACGCCACTCTGCCGTTTCCTCTACAGGGATGGATGCGTGCTGGGACGATGCATGGGTGGGCCAATGCAGGTCTGGGCACGCCCTGCGTCTTAGACCTTGATCCTCTTTGAGAACAGAGAGTGCAGTGGGACCTAGTCTGGAACTCAAGGAACCCTGTGCGACAGTGAGGGCCCCAAGGATGTGCAGCCAGTGTCAGCCGTAGCCTGAACCTGCCCTCCTTGAGCCCACGCCTCGGGGAAGCCTGTGCAAGTGCCATGAGCGAGACATTTCTCAGAAATCCGCCACTGTAGCTTGAAATGGCCGTCCAAAGAGAGTGTTTTGCCAGAGCTACCATATACACATATGTCTATATACATATGTACATATATACATTCACAGATGTGTATATGGATGATTTGAGAAGAACCGAGCTCTGTGGCCACAGGGCTTGCTGAAATCCAGGCCTCTCCCTCCCTACCCTGGGGCCTGAGCTCCTCTTGCTCCTCCTTTGCTAGGCATCGCAGATGGAAACCTGAGCCTCAGAGCGGTGAACCCTGAGGGCAACGAAGTGACAGAAGTGCCAGAGGTACCGTACACATAAATGTGGATATATATTCTTGCACATATATGTGTATGGTGGAATGTAGAAGTAATAGTCCCTGTCTCTCACAGATCTTGCTGGAAATACAGGCCTATACCTCTCTCACCGTTGGGCCAGACCTCGTCCTGGAGGGCCTTTGCTGAACATTTCAGATGGAAAACTGAGCCTCAGAGAGGTGAACACTGAGGTCACAAGTGACAGAATCAGAATTCAGACCCATAACTCTGTGAGGTCTGACGTCAATGACCTCTTTCCACTAGGCCGAGGCTGCCACTCTGCCTTTTCCCCGACAAGGATGGATGCTTGCAAGGGTGGGCCAAATCAAGCCTGGGCATGGCCTGTGTGGCGCCTTGACTCCGCCTTGAGGATAGAGAGTGAATTCGGCCACGGTGTGAACCCCAAGGAGCCCTATGTGGTGGCTTGGGCGCCTCAAAGATGTGTAGCCAGGGTCCGCAGATGCCTGAGCCCACCCTCCATGTTCCCCAGGTCACAGGAAAGCCTGTGCATCTGCCGCAAGGGAGACATTTCTCTGAAATCCGCCACTAAACTTGAAATGGGCCTCAAAAAAGAGTGTTTTGCCAGAGCTACCATACACATATATGTGGATATATACTTGCACATATATGTGTATGGTGGAATGTAGAAGAAAAAGGCCCTGTCGCCCACAGTCCTTGCTGGAAATACAGGCCTCTCTTCGTTTTCTTAGGAGCCTCCATACTGTTTTCCTTAGTGGATATACCAATTTGCAATCCCACTAGCAGTGGGTGAGTGTTCCTTTTTCTCTGCATCCTTTCCAACATGTATTCCTTGTCCTCTTGACTTTAGCTGTTCTATCAGGTGTGAGATGGTACCTCATTGTGGTTTCGATCTGCATTTCCCTCCCTAATAGCTAACGATGTTGAGCATCTTCTTCCAAAATATTTTATTGGCCATTTATCTGTCTTCTCGTGAGGAGTTTCTGTTGAGTTTCTCTGCCCATGTTTTGATTGGAGCATTTGTCCTTGGTGGTTATTGAGTTGTATGGGTTCTTTGTACATTTTGGATATTAGGCCTTTATCAGAAGTGGTGTTTGCAAATATATTTTCCCATTCGGATGCTTATCTTCTTACATGGTTGAAGATTTCTTTTACTGAGCAGAAGCTTTATAGTTTGATGTAGTCCCATTCATGTATTTTAGCTTTTACTTCCCTTGCTTTTGAGGTCCAATTCGTAAAATCTTCTGTAAGTCCAATGTCTTTCAATATAGTCCCCATGGTTACTTCTAAGCAGTTTATTGTTTCAGGTCTTCTGCTATTTAGGTCCTCAATCCATTGTGAGTTCATTTTGGTGTGCAGTAATAGACAACAGTCTAGTATCATTCTTTTGCAGGTGGCTTTCCAGATTTCCCAGCACCATTTATTGAAGAGGCCTTCCTTTTTTTCCAGTGTCCGTTTTTGGCTATTTTCTTGGAAATTATTTCCTCATGAATATATGAGGTTACTTCTGTCTGGACTTTTGATTCATTTTCCGAGGTCCGTGTATCTGTTTTACTGTCAATATCATGTCATTCTGATTTCTTTCTCATTGTAGTATAATTTGAAATTGGGCAGAGTGATGCCTTCAGCCTAGTTCTTTTTCTAAGGATGCCTTTGGAAATGTGTGTGTGTGTGTGTGGTGTGTGTGTGTGTGCGTGCGCGCGCGTGTGCGTGCTTCCATACAAATCGAATGATTTTTTTTTGTCCTATTTCTTTAACAAATACAGATGGGATTTAATGGGCGTTACATTATATCTGTATAATGCTTCAGGTAATGTAGTCATTTTAACGATGTTGATTCTTCCATCCAAGAACACAGAACATTTTTCAATTTCTTTGTATCTTCTTCAATTTCTTTTAAACGGGTCTTGTCGTTTTAATTATATAGCTCCTTCACATGTTCCCTTAAATCCGTTCATAAGAGTTTTACATTTTTTGTTGTTGAAATTGCAAAAGGAATGTTTTTTCCATTTCATGTTGTGACACATTTTTTTAAGCATAGGGATGCTTTGGATTTTTGAATGTTGATTTTGTATCCAGAAACTTTACCGTATTTGCGTATTGTTTCTGGTATGTGCTTCTGGAGTCTTTAGTGTTTTCTGTGTAGAGAATCATGTCATTCACAAATAATGACAGTTTGACTTCCTCATTTTCTATTTCTATGTCTTTTATATCTTTCTCTTGTCTGATTCCACTTGCAAGGAACTCCAATGTTATATTAAATAACAGTGGCTCTAGTGGACAGCCTTCTCTTGTCTGTGAGCTTAGAGGGAAGGTTTGTAGTTTTTCTCTATTAATGTTATATAATGTTGGCTGAGGATTTGTCATGTATGGTCTTTATTAAGTGAAGATATTTTTCTTCTATACCGATTTTGCTATGTGTTTTGAACATAAATGGCTGCTGTATCTTGTGAAGCCTTTTTATGCTTCTATTGATATGATTATATGAATCTTATTTTTTAATGTGTTTGTGTGGTGCATCCCATTGATTGATTTGCCTATGCTGAACCATCCCTGTGCCGCTGGAATGAAGCCCATTTGACCATGGTGTATAATCCTTTTTATATGTTGCTGTGTTCTGTTTGCTAGCATGCTGTTAAGCATTTTTGCATCTGTGTTCATGAGAAATATTGGTCTGCAGTTTTCTTTTTCCTATGATATCTTTATCAGGTTTTTTTTTTATCAGAGTTCTATTGGCCTCATGAAATGAATTGGGAGGTATTGACTTGGCTTCAATTTCTTGGAAGAGTTTGAGGAGAATAGGTATTAACACATCTTTGAGTGTTTGGTAGAATTCACTGGTGAAGCCATCTGGTCCTGGACTTTGACTTTTTGGTAAGGTTTGGATGATTGTTTCAATTACCGAACTGCCTATCCGTCTATTTAGATTTTCCAAATCTTGATTCAGTCTAGGAAGATTGTATTTTTCTAAGTAGTGGTCCATTACTTCTAGGTTATTAAATTTGGTATTGTGTACTTTATCATAGTATTCTTGTATGATCCTTTGTATTTCTGCTCTGTCAGTTGTAATTCCTCCTCTTTCATCCCTGATTTTATCTATTTGTGTCATGTCTTTGCCTTTTCTTTTCT
Source organism: Eonycteris spelaea (assembly GCA_003508835.1). NCBI lineage: Eukaryota > Metazoa > Chordata > Mammalia > Chiroptera > Pteropodidae > Eonycteris > Eonycteris spelaea. The sequence goes on along the minus strand of PUFA01002324.1, from coordinate 7,564 downwards.
TTTCTTTTCTTTTCTTTCTTTTCTTTTCTTTTCTTTTCTTTTCTTGTGAGTCTAGCCAGGGACTGTCAATTTGATTGACCTTTTCTAAAAACCAGCTCTTTGTTGCAGTTATTTTTTTTTTAATTTTTGGTTTGTTTGTTCTCAATATCATTGATTTCTGCTGCAATTTTGATTATTTCTTTTCTTCTGCTGACTTGACCCTTCATTCGTTCTTCCCTTTCTAGTTTCTTATGATGAAGCGTTAGGTTGTTTATTTGGGCTTGTTCTTGTTTTTGGAGGTAGGCCTGTAATGATACGAACTTTCCTCTTATGACCGCTTTTGCCATATCCCAAAAGTTTTGATACGTTGTACTATCATTGTCATTCATTTCGATGGATCACTTGATCTCTGTTTTTATTTCTTCTGTGACCCAATCACTCTTCAGTAGCATGTTGCTTGATCTCCATGTATTTTTGTTTCTTCCTGATATCTTTGTGCAGCCGATCTCTGGTTTCAAAGCATTATGATCAGAGAATATGGTTGGTATGACTTTATCTCTGTTACATTTTTGGGTCTAATTCTGTGTTCCAGTATATGATTAATTCTTGGGAATGTCCCCTGTGCACTAGAGAAGAATATATAAGCAACTATTTGTGGATAGAAGGCTCTGTAAATGTCAGTAATGTCCAGTTGGTCTAATGTGTGATTAGACCATTGAAGGATGTGATGTCCTTATCGATTTTCTGTTTGGATGATATGTCTATATTCGACAGTGGGGTTCTTAGGTCCCCTACTGTGATAGTGTTTTTGTCTGTTTCTCCCTTTAGTTCTGTTAGTAATTGCTTTAGATATTCGGGGACTCCCTGATGTGGAGCATAGATAAGAATAAGTGTTATGTCTTCTCGGGGTATGATTTCCTTTATCAATATGAAGTGTCCCTCAGTATCTTTCTTCACCTTAGTTTTATTTTGAAGTCTTTTGGGATGCTGTTAGGACCACTCCTGCCACTTTTCTCTGAATGCCATTTGCTTGAAATTTAATTTTCCACTGTTTCGCTGTGTGTCTATATTTGTCTTTGGAGCTGAGACGTGTCTCCTGGAGGCAGCATGGGGTTGGGTTTTGTTTTTTGATCCATTCTGTAACTCTGTGCCTTTTGATCACTGAGTTCAATCCGTTTAATTTACGGTGATTATTGAAATAGAAAGTCTTTTCATCTTGCCATTTCTTTTGCTTTCTGTTAGCTCTGTGTTTCCGTTGCTTCCTTGTCCTTGTGTGTCCTTTACCTTTATTTTGATTGGCTTTTTTGTTTGTTTGTTTTTGCCTATATTACTTTTTGTTTCATGTTGCATACTTCAGTTCTGAATCATCTGTGTGTGATTACCATTATAAACTTGTGAAACACAGTGGTGTGTGTGTGTGTGTGTGTGTGTATAGTCGATTATTTTCTTCTGTGTGTGCCTTATCTCCACTTACCTTTGTGAAATTAGATCTTTGCATCCTCCCCTTTTCAGTCATCATTATCTCCATTTGTCACTTGTATACTGAACATTTTTTACCATGTCGCTATAGTAATTTTATTCTTATTATTTAAGGTTAAAATGTCCGGTTCTTAGTAAGGTTTGTACTCCTCTGCTTTTACTTGCCTGATAGTCACTTTACACCTAATTGTGCCCTTTGTGTGTGTGTGTGTGTGTGTGTGTGTGTGTGTGTGTGTGTGTGTGTGTTTTGTTTTATCAGGGCAGACCCCTTTATTGTATTTCCTGTAGCGCAGGTCTCATAGTGGAGAAGCCATCCATTTTTGAATGTCCGGAAAGGTCTTAAGTTCTCCTTCATATCTAAAGGAGACTTTAGCTGGATATATTATTCTTGTCTGGTAGTTACTTTCACTTAATTGTTTAACTATTTGATCCCTTTCCTTTCTGGTCCATAAGGTTGATTCTGAGAAGTCTGAGGATAATCTGATGTTTATTTTTATTTTATTTTATTTTTTACAATTGACTGTTTTCTTCTTACTGCTACTCTGAGAAATCTGTCTTGTCATGGGTCTTTGAAAATTGTAATACAATGTGTCTTGATGAAGGCCTTTCTGGGTTGAGATAATTGGTTGCTCTGTTGAGTTCTTGAATTTAAAGCTCCAGCTCATTCCTTAGATTTGGGTAATTCTAAGTGCCTGCTGCTTTTCCTTGCCTTAGGTAATGCCCATTGTTCTTGGGTTTCCTCTCCTGATGGTATCAGCTAGTTCTTGAATTTTTCTTTCCTTACTTTTCCTTCTTTGACTTCTCTCTTCTTCTTTCTGATTTATTTCTAGAGTTCTGTCTTCAGTGTCATTGACCTTTTTTCCTCCATTTGGTCGACTCTTTTATGTTTCCACTCTTGCAGTCTGCTTTTTATCTTGAGAAGATCTAATCTTCTATTTTCGAGGGTTTCAATCTCCTCGCTCTACTCATCTAGGTGCCGTTTCAAGTTCTGAAATTGTTGAGATGACTCGTTTTGGAAATCACTGAGTTTTTTCAGAAGTGCCAGGTTGAACTCTCTGTCCTTTAAGTTGTATATTTCCATGTCTATAAGCCTATTTTCTGAAGACTTTTCTCTTTCTTTTTGAGCTACCTGGTCACCTCGGTTGTTCGTGGTGTTTAATGGACTATTTCTCCACCTAAGCAGTATTGGACATGTATTTTGCTTTTTATCCAGAAAGATGATCTATTCTATAAAGGTCTCTCTTTAGCTGCTGCAAAAGGTTGCTTTTCTTTTTGTTTCCAGTAGGTGGCATCTAGCCTCCCAGAGCTAATAGAACACAAATTTAAACCTTGCAGTTGGAAGTTCTTTCCACTAAACAGAGGCAACTATGGTTGTACTATAAAGGGATTCCAGAAAGCACGTAGCGATTGGTAACCAAACAAATTCAGTGGAAATAATATGGGACAGGATACTGGTCTATGCTGGAGGCAACTGAAAAGGTTTGTGGAGGAGGATCAGCATGTCTCCGTTGCTGTGGGCTGAGTGATGTCAAAGAAGGTGTTTTCAACAGGATGCCACTGTTATCAGCAAAAAGCCTCGTTCCTGCTGTGAATGACTACTTTGTGTTTTTTGGTTGAGCAACGCGAAGCTTTTCTATAGAAACACAGCCCTTAGTATAGTGCTTATGAGCTGTATTAAGTTTGTGGAATGAAACTGTATTTTTTTCCCCTGGCTTGTGAACAACAATCTGTTGCAGGGGGGCACATGTAAGTGCTATATGGTGGGGCCCTCTCTGCACCTGTGTGTAAGTACTTAGCACGTTTTCCGTGGCTCTTTAGCCCCTCATATCTTCCTCGGACTTTTTAATTATGGCCTTCATATACCCATCATCACTTTGAATCTATGCACTGTTAGCTTTCTGCAATGAAAAGGGAAGTCCTATATTTGGAATACAATCCAAAAGTTTTCTCCAGAAAGGTACTTGAGTTTGAATATGTCTAGTAAAGAGACCTTTTTCCACCATGTTTCTATTTTAGTACTTCAAGCCATTGTCAAGCATTTAGAAAGACTTGAAGGGATCCTCTGAAGCACTGATCAACTCAATTCTTAATGTGCTTATTCTCTTTTAGTAAATTTTTGCATACATTTCAATTCTGGGAATTCTGCGGGATGTAGGAGATGTGAGGAAAAGGTGTCAGAAAGTTCAAGCAAGTATTCATAGAAAAGATGATATTGGAATGACCCTAAGGAACTAGGTAGGGAATGTCGTGATGGAAAGACTTTCTTTCTCCTAAGCTTTGGCCTTGTCTTTCAGCAGGATCTCTACTCTTCTGTTCACACTAAGGAAAGAGAACTTGTATAATGGAGGGATAGTTCATCTTGGCACTTATTTGTATTTTCGTTCATTTTGTAATCTCTTAGGCAAGTTCTACAGCTTGATTTTTTAAGATTATTCTCTAATAATGACTGGAACCCGAGTGCTCCCACTGGAGATAGTGAAAAGTGATTGGGATTTGGATGTATTTTGAAGTTAGAAAGTTAGAACAGACAGGACTTAATCAGATGGATGTGAGAGAGAGAGAGAGAGAGAGAGAGAGAGAGAGACAGACAGACAGACAGACAGACACAGACAGAGACAGAAAGAGGGAAAGGAGAGAAGGAAATAGAAAGTCAGAGTCAAGAACTGTTCAAGAATGGTAGAATTGAACTTGCTTCAATCTACGCCTGGGAGAAGAGCAGACATGTTACATTTGCTGTATCTGTTAGGTGTCCACTTGGGAATTTGTGCTATGCATTTGGTTGAAAGGGTCCAGCTAGGTTCAGGTAGAGATACAGGTGTGGAAATCATCAGGGTTCAACGGTATTTAAAGCAGTTAAATTGGAGGAGACTGTCAGTGGAGTCAGTACAAAGGAGAGGTCAAAAGACTGATTCTTTAGGAGCACTCTAACGTTTCAAAATGTGAGAGACGAGTAGAAACTAATAAAAGAGACTAAAAAGAAGGAAGTAGACAATCAGGAAGGAAATCATGAGTTTTGTCCTCCAAGTGAAAACAAATTTCCACGGAGTTGAAGTGATGCTGGTGTGCAGGTCAGCTAAGTTGAGGACTGATTGCTGGTTTACGACCATGGGTCTTGTCAATAACCTTGAGAAGGGAATTTTCTATGGAGGTATCGGAACTCTGAACAGTGAAGACACATGAAAGTTTTGAAGCGCTGTCTTTGAGAGGAAAAACAGTCATTAGATGGTAGCTGGAGTAGAAAGTGGAGCCAGGAGGTTGTTTGTTGTATAAATATTACTCTTCATAGACACTTCTCTTATTAACCATCCAGCATCCAATGCTCCTGTCCCTGTCCGTTCATTTGTTATAATATTTTAGTAAGTTCCCTCTTTACCCAACCAGACACCTTGCTTGCTTGAACTACATTCGATCTCCTCTCCAAAATTCTGAGACTCCATGTCTTTATATTATAGGGTCCCATTAACTCTCCTTATCTTTCTTGTCTTATCACCTTAAAGTTTGACTACTGCCTCTCCTTTTTCTCCTTAGCCCTCAAATCTCTATTAGATCACCAATACTGTATATTGTTTCTTTCTTTTTAGTCAAGTGAAATCAATTTTTAATGCAACATTATAGAGGGTCTAAACTCATGTTAAAATTTAGAATGCATGCATAGGAGGAAAAAATGGTGTAGATGATAGAATCTCTGTTCATCCTTCTGGCGATCAAATGGAAGTTCACAGAAACAAGGAGCAGCAGCAACAAAAAATCACCTGGGATCTAGATGAACAAGATGTGAGACTATGGAGAAATCCAAGAAAGCACCTGCAAGGTAGGATGGGGCGAGGACACGAGGCTGACCTGACCGAGCGGCTGAGTGACACAGAGGCTGTGGTGACAGCTGTGTCTTCTTAAAGGGGCTGTGCCCGCATCCAGAGTTTCACGGTGACAGACCTGCTTGCTCTGAGCATCAGCTCTGGGTTGGCTGTGTAGTGAGCACTGGGGACTTGCAGAGGGACACCGAGTTGTCAGTGTGAGGGTTGGAGGCGAGGCGTCCTCCTGGCAAGGATTCTGGTGGTGTCCATTGTTCCCTAGGAGCCCTCCCGTCTTGCAGTGCGTGGACACAGCGCTGCCCTAGCCGTGGCATCACCACACTGGGTAACAGAGGTCACTTCGCTTAGAGGGTTTCCTGGAACCCCGCCTCTCCCAACTCAGACCCACACAAGCCACCTCCAGGTGTTACCTCAGCGAGTCAGAAGCTCCTCGCTGAGACTCACACTGGTGGAGGCATTTGAACCCCATTTCTGGTGTGGCCTTTCAAGCCAACTTGAAGCACAGCATCTTTGGATTGCTGCTGATTCTTAACAGGTGACCCCGAAGAGCAGAGGCTTGGACGAAATTTGGCCTACAGCTAACTCCTCTCAGGATTGTGCCACTGGACACCTACTTCAGAAATCCACACTAATAAGACCAGGAGACTGAGGGGTTTGCTTAGTACATAGAAACAGACAAGGAAAGGCAGACAAATGGGAAGACAAAGAAGCAGAAGCCATAAGAGAGACGAGAACAGATATCCAGATATAATGGAGTCAATTAATCGCTCAGATGCAGAGATTTGAGCATTAGTTATAAAGATGCTCAATGAACTTTTGGGAAGTGTATAGGATTCCAGAAGGAGATAAAAATGGAAATGGGCATTATAAAAGGGAACCAGTCTGAAGTTGAGAACACATGATCTGAGATGAGAAGTATATTAAATGACATGAACAAAGGAATAAACAAAGTGAATGAAGAAGAGGAACAAATGCCTTATCTGGAGGACAGGAAAGTCAATCAGGGCACTCAATCAGAATGACAAAAAAAGAGATGCTAGGACTCTAAAAATAATTGAAGGAGGATAGGAGATTCTATGAAGTCTCCAAATATTTGTCTGATCAGCATAACGGAAGAAAATCAAGATGTTGAGCAGCTGATTGACGAATAATGATGGAAACGTCCCTATCCTGGTGAAGGAAATCGGCATAAAACCCCAGGAAGTTCAGAGAATTCTCCATATCAGGGATGCAAAGAGGCCCACACCAAGACACATCATAGCTGAAATGCCAAAGGTTAAATACAAAGAAAGAATATTAAAAGCAACAAGACAAAGAGAAATAAGTACTTATAAGGGAATACCCATAAGACTGGCAGCTGATTTCTGAAAAGAAACTGTGCAGGACAGGAGGGCTTGGCAAAAAAAAAAAAAAAAATATATATATATATATATATATATATATATATATATATATATATATATATATATATATACACACACACACACACATATATATATGCGACAGGATGAAGACCCGGGATCTACAACCAGGAATAATTTATCCAGCAGAGCTATCTTTTAGAGTTGAAGGACAGATAAAGAGCTTCCCAGACAAAAATAGGCTAAAAGAATGTATCACCACATTATTACAGGAAATGTTGGAGGGTCTTCTTTAAGGAGGAAAAACATGTATCAAAAAGAGGAATAAAAACTAGAAACAACTGCATTCCTATCGATACGTCCCTTGAATGGAGAAGAATTAAGTGCTCCAACCAAAAGATAGAGTGGCAAAAAGAATACAAAAACTAGACCACTACATATGACAGGGAAGAGGATGGAAAAGTTATTGCTTTGATGGACATAGAACGTATTTAAGTCAGACAAAGATAACCACTATATGATATCTCTTATAAACAGAGTTAAAGGAATAAAAAGAACCAAGTAATAATAAAAAAAAAGAAAACAGACTCACAAAGATAGTGGACAATGTGGTGACAGACAGAAAATTGGGAGGGGGACTTTTGAGGCTGGAGAATGGGGTGAAGGGTTAAAGAATTAGAAAATAGTAGGTGATGCAAGCTCACAGGGATGGGGAGCATAGCGGAGGGAATGCAATTAATACATTGGCCAGGTGGAGGGTCAGGGGAAAAAGGGAGCAATTGGGGGGATCCTAACTCTATAGATGTGTAACCAATGCACTGCATACTTGAAAGTAATTAAAGTTTTAAAACAAAGGGAATTTGCCAAAATGGCAGATCTTTTAAGGGGCAGAGGCCTGAGTCACTGAAAATTATGGATCCGGTGGACTTAGAA
>PUFA01002323.1:0-28716 GCA_003508835.1 Eonycteris spelaea | reverse complement strand
ATCTGGGGTTCTGATCTCCTTTCCAGGAGCCTTCCTGAGAGCTCTGTCTCCTGAGAGACGGGTGCTGCTGGTGTCCTTGGAGACCTGGAGCTGAGCCCTCAGGGACGGGAGAGGTAGAGGTGAACCTTTGGGAGCAGGGCGGAGGGGCAGAAGCTCACCTTTCAAAGTTTTACTTTTCTTTCTGCTTTTGCGCCTCCACTTCGGCTCCACTGGGCACTGAGAGACAAGAGAAAACAAGGGGCTGGGACTTCATTCTCACTCTCCTCTCTCCAGACTAGTTGCAGATGTTCAGTGTGAGTAATATGACTTTCTACTTAACTAATGGGACTCTGTGTTTTTCTCCCTTCATTTTTAAAGTGGATAAAGATATTTCTGTTTTTATTTGAAAAACATAAAGAAAGATTTTCTATGTGCCATCAATGATTTCTTCCATCACTGTTCCTCTGCTCAAGAAATACAAACATTCTCAGACCTACAGGCCCCTCTGAGCTCCATCAGGTAGAACTCTGCTTTCCGAGGCCAGAGCCTGACTCCAGCCTCTGCTCAGAAGTGCTCAGGGGCTCCGCACAGCCCCAACAGAGGAGAGGTTTGATCCAGACACCTGCCATGGGAAGGCACCCGCTGAATCAGTCATGCTCAAGGGGCTTGTCTACCTGCAGAGATCTGACTCTTACTTAGTATCCAGTCGTTGGCCACTGGTCACTGCATCTGTGACCTGGAGCCCTCCACACACCTGGACTCACAGTCTGAGATCTTTGGATAGAAACCCTCGTGCCTGCTCTAACCCCTGCCCGGCCGGGCTTGTTCCTAGGATGATGATGTTCTATTATTCCCAAGAAGTCTCATCTCAGGAGTTTTCTCTAGGTGATTTGGAAAAGGGGAAATATAAATAAGAAACAAGAAAATCTCTGTTGGGTCTAGGCCAAAGGTTCCTTACCTTCTTGATGTTTCTTTGTTTCCTAGGTGGTGATAAGGATAGTTTATTCCTTAACAAGGGAAGTAGCAGGAGGAAGAGCCCCAGTCCACACAGGAGGACGAGGATGGTATCAGTTACCCAGGGAGCGAAACCGGAGCTCAACCAGGTAGCAATAACACTTTTCAGAAAAGAGAGGTAATTCTCCATCATCTGAATCGCACTGCTGCCATCAGGCAACTGAGCATTGGGAGTGGCTTGTAGACTAGAGGCCCAAACCCGCATCACAGGACTTCAGTCAGGTCACAAAGGGCTCTTGAGTGATGGGAGGTGACAGAGGGAGCAGGCTGGATCATAACCCCTCCCTCTGTCCATCCAGGCTCCTTCTCTCAACTATCCTGGACCTTCTAGACCTTTATCAATTTTTTATTCATTCCACCTGGAAGCCAGGTATTACCTAGTTTCCGTTTCTCTTGGAGATCTTGGCTTGAACCCACCAATTTCATAGCCTTTTGAAAGTTTGAAGTTCTCAGACATTTGGTTGTTTCACAGAGATATTCTCAGTACCTTTTGTCCTCAATTCCATGTTTTTCACTTCACATTTTGTGTGTGTGTGTGAGAACATTTTTCCACTCTCAGTAAATTTCATTTATACAACACAGTGTTATCAACTATAGCCATCATGTTATGTTAGATCCTCATCTTTTAACTGAAAGTTTGTACTCACGAACCTTTTTCTATTTCTACCAACCTTTTACTCTTTTTATGATTTCATCTTTTTATCTATCTATGTATTTATTTTTAAAAATTCCACATATAAATGACAATATGTTGTATTAGTCTTTCTCTGTCTGACTTTTTCACTTAGCACAATGCCCTTCAGGTTTATCCATGTTGTTGCAAATCTCAACATATTTTTCCCGCATGATAAGTTTTTTACTTTTATCGACCCCAAAAGAACTTTATTTTATACTCATTTAATTTTGACAATTTAAGTTTTCATTTTAAATCAACCTTTACCATCTTCACTTAGAATGACTGATATAAAATCTAAACTAATGATTTATTATTTAATTCACAAAAAATAAGTATAATAAAAGTATATAAAATTCAACCTCCAAATGGTATGTTTTATGTTAGTAACATTTATACTTTTGGAATTAGAAAAGCTTCACAAAGACTTATGTAACATAAGATACACGGATATGTACACATGCATACACATATATGTACACACATACATGTAAGTACACATACATACACAAACACATTTTGATAGACAGTATTTTCAAATTCGAGAGTTAAGCATATCCTTATTTTCTTTTAATCTTTTATATGTTTTCAACCTTATTTTTCTTACTCTACCCCAAATAGACAGTCTCCATTCTCCAGAGTTTAGAAACGTGTGTGGTACACTCAGAAGCCAGGAATGGGTTAGTTGAACTAAAGTTCTGATCTTTGAAGTGGATATTGAGACCAGAGGACCAAGGCCTGGGTTTGAGTCTGTCTTAAGCAATCTTTTCTGATATCTCTAGTATGTTCTATACCCACTCTCTTTTTGGAAGTATGCCTTGCCTTCCCTTTCCTGCCCCCTGCAGAGCCTGGAACCTCAAGTCTTGCCTGTACCTTATGGAGAGGGCACTTTGAGTCCTATAGGAAATTTCCTTGTGACATCGTTGAATGTCCCTTTTGGCAGTGGGAAATGGGGATTCATTTAAGGATTTGTACTTTTTAATTATCACATGATTAAGTTTTCTTAATACTTGAAATATAGGCCTGAAAATAATGTATATTCTCTGTTGGTCATAGAGTTTTATATAGCTTAAAGTGGAATGAAAGCGTTCTCATTTATTTGACTAAGGTGTCATAAATGTATAGTTCAGGAACACATTTTCAGCATCTGCTATTGCTTTTATCTGACTACAGTCTCTTTACCCTTTATGATATTGTCACTTGCACATGACAGTCCACAATGTGGACAACTAGAGTACCTGGGGAGCATGGAGGGACTCAATCTGGATAACTGGGATCGATGAGAAGCAAGGTGGTCCCCAATTTCTGCTTCACTTGCAGGAGAATTATGACTGAGGTATGGGTCTCATCTTGACTGAGAAAAACAAGCTTGGGTGTGCAAGAAATCACTTTTCAATATGACTCTATGAGATAATAGAAAATATATATTGGTTTCTACCCCTAGTTACTGGCACAGAGACTCTTGTAATTTCCTAAGTAATAAAAGCATTAGGAGCATCTTTTACTTTAACATTTGGGTTGCGACCCTGGTTTATGACACAGGCTCCTGAAACCCTTGGAATTTCCTGGGTGATAGGCGTGTCTTTTGTTTAATTGGATGGATTTTTGAATGGCCCTGGATGGGGGCTGGTCACCAGAAAGACCAAGCCATGATAGAAACTTGGATAATTCAGTCCTGTACCCCATCCTCCTGAGAAGGGAAAGGCTGAAAATAGAATTAATGAATCATCATGCCTTCATAAAAATCCCCAAAGGACAAAGTTTCAGGAGTTTCCAGGTTAGTAGACACATCCACCTACAGGGAGATAGAAGCTCCTGCACTTAGGACCTTACCAGACTACTCTATGTATCTTTCATCTGTCTACTCATCCGTATCCTTGGTATATCCATTAATAAATGTAAGTAAGTGTTTCCATGAATGGTGTCAACTGCTCTAGCAAGTTAATGGAACCTGAGGAGAGGGTCATGGGAATCTTGGGTTTGTAGCCAAGTTGGAGAGAAATTGTGGGTGATCTGGGGACCTACTACTTGTGACTTGCACCTGAAGCGAGGCAGAAGCAGTATTTTGAGGCTGAGCCCTTAACCCATGGAATCTGATGCTATCTCCTGGAGGAGAGTGTCAGAGTTGAATTAAATCATAGAACACCCAGTTGGCGTTGTGAATTTCTTGGTGTGGGAAAAACATCTCACACGTTTGGTGAGCAGAAGTGTCAGAAGTGAAGTGTTCCATATAAAAGTAAAGGAGAAACACAGAGGAGGAGGAGGATTGGGTTTTGCTTTTCTCAGGAAGGGAAAATTAGTTTTTTCTAACACAGACTCCTATCAGGTCTGTCAGACTCCCATGGCTATGTTAATGAGTGAGCTCTGTGTGAGAAAACAGGAATTGTGGAGCAGAGAGAACTGGCCACATTACCTCCACATTTAGGTCAAAGATTTGTTCTGGGACCTGTGCCTCTTCAAAACCTGTGCTTTCTTTTTTGGATAAACAAGAGGATTTTATGATTCTGGTGGGGGTCTTCCTGAATTTAGCAGGCCTCTGGTCTGTTAAATGGAATCTCTATGGTCTTAGAAATTTTCCTGGGCTCTGGTGTGGACCTGAGTCCCAGCCTTGCTCTCCTGCATGTTTCCATTGCTGGAAAGGAGAAGAAAGAAAAATGACCTTGGAAAAGAAGAGTTAATTTCTATTTGGCAATATAGTGTGTGTGTGTGTGTGTGTGTGGTGTGTTGTGTGTGTGTTGTGTGTGTGTGTCCTTTGATTATCCTTTGGTATATAAAATAAAGAAATATACCCACATAGACATTTCACATTATGACATGTAAGTTCCTACAAATAACCCTCACATTGCATACATAAGAAATTCCTACAGCTTCAGTAGCACAGCTTCTCAGGAGTAAATGAGTGTCTCATGAGAGACTCTGAGTTACATTTCATAGTGAACCCTTTGTGAACCCCATGCCCATCCTCCTTTCCTAATTTCTGTGGAAGGAAGGTCAATGGGGGAAACATGGCCTGCTAGGAGAGTGCTGGGAGCATGGAATCGGTGGACAAAAACGAAAGCCATTACCATGTGTGGCTCCTTTGGACTTAATGATCTAGAAATGCACTGGAAGAGCAGAGGCATAATTTCATGAGTACAAATAAACGATTCTATGAACCCTTTGGGCACATGTAAGTGCTTAAATGTGCCCACGTTACTACACGATTATATGTATAGATACTTGTAGCTTATGAAAAAATAATCTTTTACTTAATCAAAAGATAATCTTGGTTATGCCAAAAGCAATCTGGTATAAGTTGTTCTTATTACCCTAAGTTGGTAAATTTACTTCCAATTTATGCATATTTTGGATCACAGAATAATTTGCTGCATAGTTAACTCTCTAGTCCGTCGCTAAAATCATGTTTAATGTCTTTCTTGACAGATAGAACAACTTTATGCATAATTCGCAAACAGAGATTTTTTCTGGAGCTGGACTGAAATTCAAGTCTGATACTTTATTGCCTCATCATCAAATGATATAGGGACAGATTAAAAGAAACACATAGAAGCATATGAAGAAAGGTGGCAGGCATACCGGAAAGTTATTTTAATTTATATTTAAAAACACATCGTACTTATGAAGTACAGGCATGGTTCTAAATATTTAAAATATATGACCATTTAACAGTTAATAGTTCAAGTGTGTCATAAGTAGTGCATCTCTGTAAGTGGCAATAAAATAACTTTGGTGCAATGAATTGGCTTTCATCGTGCTATGGTGCTTCCACTGATATCCTTTCATTCTCAGATTTCAATACCAAAAATTTCTTTAGATTCATCTTAATAGCTATGTTTTCATTAAGTCCTTTTTATTCCCCAGACACTAATAAATATGTCATGTGCTTGCTCATGGCCAAACAACTAGTAAGTATGAAAATGAAAAATTCGCATAATTATTTATATTGTAAACCATGCTAATTATTGTTCTAGTTCTTCAAAGATAAACAGTTGAAGAGTTATATTTTTAAAAAATATTTTTTATTTTTAAATTATAGTTGGAATACAATATTACATGAGTTTCAGTTGTACAACATAGTGATTGGACACTTACATAACTTACAAAGTGATCACCCCGATAAATCTAGTACCCATATGACAGTGTACGTAGTTATTATAATATTATTTACTATATTTCTTGTGGTATATTGTAAACCCCATGACTAGTCTATAACTAAAATTTGTACTTCTGATCCCTTCCCCTTTTTTACCCACCCCTGCAAACCTTCTCACATCTGGTAACCCTCAAAGTGTTCTCTATAACTATGAGTTTGTTTCTGCGTATTTTTTGTTTATATTGCTTTTTTATTCCACATGTAAGAGAAATTATACGGCATTTGACTTTCTGTAGCTGACTTACTCCACTCAGCACAATACCCTCTGAGTCCATCCATGTTGCTGCAGGTGGAAAGATTTCATTCTTATTTATTTATCTATTTTTTACCTATACTTATTTATTTATTTTTATGGCTGAGTAATATTCCATTATATATGTGTACCACCTCCTCTTTACCCATTCATCCATTGATGGACATTCGGGTTACCGCCATTTCTTGGCTATTGTAAATAATACTGCAATGAACATATGGATATGCATATCCCTTCAAAGTAGTATTTTGGGTTTCTTTGGATAAATACTTAGAAGTGGTTTTACTGAGTCCTTCTTTGTCTCTTGTTTATAGCCTTTGTTTGAAATTGCTACCTCACATATTTCTTTAAATTCCATTTTCACGCAGTGTCTTTTTCAATCTGTTTGCTTTCAATTTATGTGTGTCTTTTGATCTGAAGTAAATATCTTGTAAGCAGCATATATAAGGGTCTTGTTTTCTTCAATGTCAGCCACCCTATCTTTTGGTTGGAGCATTAAATTAATTTTAATTTGAAGTACGTTTTGATAGATCTGTAGTTATTACCATTTTATTGTTCAGATTTTTGATACATATTTTTTTCTTCTTCTTAAAGAAGTCCTTCCAACATTTCTTGCAATACTGGCTTGGTGGTGATTAACTCCTTTAGCTCTTTTTATTTGGGAAGCTTTTTATCTGTCCTTCAATTCTCAATGATAGCTTTTCTACGTAAATAATCTCGGTTGTATGTCCATATTTTTCTTCACTTTGAATATATCCTGCTAATCTCTCTGGCCTGATTTTTCTGTTGAAAAATCAGTTGACAGTCTTATGGGAGATTTCTTGGAGGAAACTAATTGCTTTTCTCTTGCAGCTTTTAAGATTCTGTCTTGTCTTAACTTTTAGTGTTTTAATTATAATTTGTCTTGGTGTGGGCCTCTTTGGCATCATCTTGTTTGGGGCACTCTGTACTTCCTGGGGTTGTATGTTATTTCCTTCACCAAGTTGTGGAAGTTTTCTGTCATTATTTCTTCAAATAAATTTCAATTCCTTGCGCTCTCTCCCTTCTCTTTCTGGTACTCCTATGGCGCAATTGTTGTTATACTTGATGTTGTCTTAGAGGCCCCTTAAACTACTTTTTTTTATTCTTTTACATTGTTGCTGTTCTGGACTACCCCATCCTCTATATCAGTTATTTGATCCTCTGCTTAATCCTATCTGTTGATTCCCTCTCATGTACTTTTTATCTCAGATATTATATTTTTCATTTCTCACTGGTTATTTTTATGTTTTCTATCTCCTTTTTTATGTTTTCTATCCTTTGTTCAAGTTCTCACTGAGTTCATCTACTCTTCCCCTAAGTTCATTGAGCATTCTTATAACCAGTGTTTTGAACTCTGCATCTGGTAGATTGCTTGTCTCCATTTTTGTTAAGTTCTTTTTCTGGAGCTTTGTTCTGTTCTTTCATGTGTGACTTTTTTTTATTTCCCCATTTTGGCTGCCTCCCTCTGTTTGTTTCTATGTATTATGTAGGGCTCCTAAGTCTCCTAGTTTTAATAGAGTGCATTTATGTAGTAGGTGTCCTGTGGGTCCCAGTGGTGCAGTTTTTCCTGATCACCTGAGCTAAGTGCTCAAGATGTGTCCCTTGTGTGGATTGTGTGTGTCCTCTTGATGTAGTTGAGTCTTGGTTGCTTTTTGAACATCAGTGGGAGGAACTGACTCTTGGGCTGATTGGTTGTGATGATTGGCCAGTCACAGACCAATCCCAGTGAGCAGGATTCACTTTAGCAGGGCTCTGGTGATACCCAGTCTCCCTTCAGGTATGCCCTCCTTCAATGCAATCCTGGATTGTGCTCCAGCTCCAGTACTTGTCAAAGCAGGCCACCAAGTATGCCAGCCCAAGGGCATCCTGGGAGGGACCCACCTGCAAGCCAAGTTCAGCTACAGCCTATGCACTTCTGGGGACACCTGGTAAGAATCACCAAGCAATCCACAGGTGGCTGCCACCAATGCTAGGCTTATAGGTGCCTTGAGAGGCTAAACCAGTAATCAAAGCCAGGTGACACTAGTGCCAGACTTGCGCTGCTCAGCAAGATGTATGGGGCACACCAGGGCCAGTTACTGCTTCTTTGTGTTTTGTGAACCTTTGAGAGATTAGGATAGTCTGAAACATGAGCCAAGACAAACCATTTGTATGAGGAAAAAAACCAAAAACACTGGAGGGAGCTTTAGTGAGTCTGCAAGTTGGGAGAGGCAGGGTCTGAGGGAATCATCTGGGTAGAGCCACCTGTGTTAACCAGGTTAATGGTGACTGAGATATGGCAGCCACCTAGTCCACGCACGGTAGAGAGATAAGGTTCAACAAAGGAACAAAGGAGTGATACTGACAGTATTTCTTTCTAGGATAAAGCTCACCTTTCAGCCCCCATCCTGAAGCCAAACAACTCAGTTCCTTCGCCATATGTCCCTGGCACTCCACAAGCATCTGTCTTAGCACTATAACTCAGAGTGAATATGTCTGTGTCACCACTGAGCTGATCAAGAAGAGAAGATTTCAGTGGTGAGATGCCCAGTTGAAAGAATACACAGGGGGCTGACATGAGAATGAAATGGCAGGCACCAACTTCATTGCGGGGAGCGTGCTTCTATTGCAGGGAGTGCAGTTCTATTGCGGGGAACACGCTTCTGCTCCTGCTCTTCTTCTGCTCTCTAGGGGACCAATGGGATTTTTACATATCAGAGAACAATAGTGGCATTCTGCCACACATGCATGATACGATAAGCTGAATCATGCTTACAGATGTTAGGCTCAGGTGCCCTACTACACTAATGTAGCATTCTAAATCCAAGGTCCTATTCCTAAGCCATGAGCCTGGATCATGGGGCCCACAGTCTATCACTCAGCAAGTCCATCCATATACAGGCCCTGTAAGAGGAACATCTGTGACATCTGCAGCCCTCTCTCTTGCTCAACCATAATCTCCACTGGTTTTCACAGTCAGAGGTTGTAGGGACTTTTCTTCCCAGTTTATTCCTCCTAAAAAGATGTCCCAGCCCCAAAATTATTCTTCCTTTTCTTTCAATAATAGTTTTCTTGCCCCATCCTTCTTTCTGTAAAAACCTTTCATTTCACACAATTCTACAGAGCGCCCTCTAGTTGCTAGATAAGATTCTGCCTGGTTCATGAATTGTTTAATAAAGCCAATGAGAGCTGCAAATTTACTCAGTTGAATTTTGTTTTTTAACACTTCCATCCTTATATTTTATATTTTTGTAGTTTCCTTAGAGTTTATAATATGCATTTTTAAATTATCTAAATCTACCTTTAAATAACTCTACACCCTTTCAGTGTGCATGGACCTTACAACAGTGTTCCCAATTCTTTCCTCCTGTTCCTATGGCATTGCTATCATTCATTTCACTTATCCATGCGCTATAACTACGTAACACATGGTTGCTATTGTCACTTTAAATAGTTACCTTTTAGATTGATTAAAAATTAGATAACTGGAAAGAAAAAAAATGATGTAGATGAAAGAGCCTCTGTTCATTCTTCATGTGACCAAATCAAAGCTGTGACAGAAATAAGAAACAAGAAGCAAACAGCAAGGAAAAACCTGGGATCTAGAGGAACAAGCCAAAACTAGGAAGGGAAATAAGAAATCACCCTGCAATGGGAGAAGGTAGGGCAGGGTGAGGACACGAGACTGCCTGGTCCAGAGTGGCTGAGTGGAACAGGGGCCACAGTGTGGCAGCCGGCAGCTGCTGATGCCTCTTAAGAGGGCCAAGTCCATGAGCAGACTTTTGCAGTAACGGACTTGCTGGATCAGCTGCTTCAGGGGCACCAGGGACAGATAGGGGGACACTTAGTTGTGAGAGTGAAGGCCAGAAGCAAGGCTCACTCTGTACAGAAGTATAGGTGATATCCATTGTTCCTCTGTTGAGACCGCCCCGCTCCTAGTGTGTAGATTCAGTGCTGCCATAGCTGAGATGTCCTCAAACTGGATAACAGAGGTCACTCTTCCCACAGGATTCTCTGAAACTCCACCTCCCCCAACTCGCAGCCCCACCCAAGCTACATCTAGTTGTAACCTCAGTGAGTCAGGTGCTCCTTGTTGTGCAGCACCTAGACTCACTTGGTGGCAGCTGACCAGAGTTTCTGGTGTGGCCTCTTGTAGCAACTATAAAAATCTATGGATTATTTGCTGAATCTTAACAGGCGGCTCTGGAGAGGCACACACTTGGGCTAAATTTGGCCTGCAGCTGAACCCCTCTCAGGACTGTGCCACTGAAACCTACTACACAAAGCTGCACTAATAAGACCAGGAGACTTAGGAACTTTGCTTAGTACCTAGAAAGAGACACAGAAAGGTAGCCAAAATGGGAAGCCAGAGAAGCAGAAAAAAACATGAGAGACAGAACAGAGATCCAGGAATAATTCAGTCAAGCAATCTAAAAGATGCAGAGTTCAAAACATTGATTATAAAGATGCTCAATGAACGTAGGGGAAATGTAGATGAATTCGGTGAGAACTTTAATAAAGAGATTTAAAAATCATAAAAATGGAAATGGAAATTTTAAAAGAGAACCAGTCAGAAATGAATAACACATTATCTGAGATGAAAAGTGTATTAAATGGAATAAACAATGAATAAAGAAGAAGATCGAATGACCTATAAAGAGGATGGGGAAGCCAAGGACATTCAATCAGAATGGCAAGAAAAAAGAAGCCAAGACTATGATAATTTAAGGAGCCTATGGGACACAATTAAATGTAAAAATATCCATCTCATAAGGGTACTGGAAGGAAAACAAGATGTTGAAGAGCTATTTGAAGAAATAATAATGGAAAACTTCCCTTACCTGGTGAAGGAAGTAAACGTACAACCCCATTAAACTCAGAGTGTCTCAAAAAACAACAATCCAAGAGTCCTACACAAAGACACACCATAATTAAAATGCTGAGGGTTAAATACATAGAATCTAAAAAGCAACAAGAGAAAAGCAGTTCGTTACCTACAGGAGAACACCCATAAGACCCGGAACTGATTTTTCAAAAGTAACTATTCAGGTCAGAAGGGCTTGGCACAAAATATTCGATGTGATGAAAACCTAGGATCTACAACCAAGTATACTTTATCCAGCAAGCTATCATTTAGATTTAAAGTACAAGTAAAGAGCTTTCCAGACAAAAATAAACTAAAGGAATTTATCGACACCAAGCCAATATTATAGGAAATGTTGGAGGGACTTCTTTAAAAAGAGAAAACATCAAAAATATCTAAAACAGGAATAAAGAATGATACTAACTACATATTTATCAACAAGAACCTCAAATGGAACACAATTAAGTGCTCCAACCAAAAGATAGAGTGCTGAATGGATAAGAGAACAAGACCCCTACTTATTCTGCCTACGAGAAACTCTCTTCAGATTAAAAGATACACATAAACTAAAAGGAAGGAGATGAAAAAAGATATTGCTTTGATGGACCTCGAGGGTATTGTGCTAAATGAAATGGGTCAGAGAGAGAAAGGTCAATACTGCATGATTTCACATGCATGTGGAATTTAAAAAAAAAATCAACAACAACAACAAAAGTGTAAATAAACTCATAGATACAGAGAATATCTTTAGGACTACTAAATGGGACGAGGTTGGGGGACAGCAAAAAAAGGCAAAGGGATTAAGAGGTACAAACGTATAGTGGCAGATTAGACGTGGAGATGTAGAGTACAACATGGGGGAGGCGGTTAATAACGTTTTAATAAATATGTAAGGGGGAAGAGGGGGACTAGATTTAGTGGGGTGAGCACTTTGCATGTTATGTGGATCACTTTGCATGTTATGTTATGTGGATTGTACCAACTTCTTTTTCTTTATCTATTAAGGTGATCATTGGTCTTTCTCCATTATTCTATTAATGTGATGTATAATAATGATTGGGTATTTTTTAAGTATGAGAACAACCTTGCATTTATAAAATAAACTCTCTGTAATGATTTTTGTGTCTATTATTTTTCATTTTTTTTTTTTTTTTTTTTGGTAGCAGTGATGGCTTTTTCTCACCTTCTTTTTCCTTCTACCTTGCTGGAATTTACCATCCTATACAATCCAAGCATCAGCATTGCACTTCAAAGCAGAAAATGCTGAGACCAGAGAAAAGGACACACTGTGGTGGGTCATGACATAGCTATTATTAATGAGACTGGGAACTTTCCATTTTAAGAAAAGCCACAATCTTCTTCCTGAACATACATGTACAAAGTAAAATACAGCACAGTGAAGATAAAAATTTGTGATACTAAAGTGAACACCTACATTATTTTAGAATCCAATGATAATCCATATCATTTGCAGTTCGTAAGTGAGGAAAGATAGAATATTTCTTCCATACAGTATTTTATTGTAAGTATGACAACTAAAACTCTGTATTTGAGGAATATTAATAAACATATGGGTTTTTTTTAGTTTTCCCTTATTTCCTTCATAGTCCCATGTTGCTATGCTAAGTATATTTTAGTGCCCAATATCTACTTATTAGCTTATTGGAAGGCCATCCATATTGCATAAGAACAATCAGGTCAAAATTGTGTTGAGCTGTGTGTGATATAAAGAATGAAAACCTCAGAGTAAAGGAACTATGTGATAGGCCTATCTCTGCTACAAAAAAACATATGACCTTGGACAATTCACCTGGCCCAAACTGTGCCTAGGCTTTGTCTGGAAGAGGTAGGCCTAGGCCCATAGAATTTCAAAGTTCCTCCATGTTGCTTGAGCCTGTCCAAAACAGTTCCTGCCCTCCAGACATGTGCTAGCTAGTGGAAAAGTCAGACATATCCATAAACAATTTAGCTGCCAACCAAACGCTAAGAAGTGGTTTAATAGAAGTGGAATGATGTGTGTGGGAAAATTTACTTGACATGGTTCTCTGAAGTTCTCTTAAAGGTTTTTATAAAACTGGACTTTAAATTATACTTAAGGAACTCTCTGCTTGAACATGCATGCATTGCTGCCTTTTGCTTCAGATCTCACAGAGATGCACTATTTATGCCACACTTGAACTATTAACTATTAAATGGTCATATATTTTAAATATTTAGAACCATGCCTGGTACTTCAGAAGTACGATGTGTTTTTAAATATAAATTAAAATAACTTTCCGGTATGCCTGCCACCTTTCTTCATATGCTTCTATGTGTTTCTTAATCTGTCCCTATATCATTTGATGATGAGGCAATAAAGTATCAGACTTGAATTTCAGTCCCAGCTCCAGAAAAAGATCTCTGTTTGCGAATTATGCATAAAGTTGTTCTATCTGTCAAGAAAGACATTAAACATGATTTTAGCGACGACTAGAGAGTTAACTATGCAGCAAATTATTCTGTGATCCAAAATATGCATAAATTGGAAGTAAATTTACCAACTTAGGGTAATAAGAACAACTTATACCAGATTGCTTTTGGCATAACCAAGATTATCTTTTGATTAAGTAAAAGATTATTTTTTCATAAGCTACAAGTATCTATACATATAATCGTGTAGTAACGTGGGCACATTTAAGCACTTACATGTGCCCAAAGGGTTCATAGAATCGTTTATTTGTACTCATGAAATTATGCCTCTGCTCTTCCAGTGGATTTCTAGATCATTAAGTCCAAAGGAGCCACACATGGTAATGGCTTCGTTTTTGTCCACCGATTCCATGCTCCCAGCACTCTCCTAGCAGGCCATGTTTCCCCATTGACCTTCCTTCCACAGAAATTAGGAAAGGAGGATGGGCATGGGGTTCACAAAGGGGTTCACTATGAAATGTAACTCAGAGTCTCTCATGAGACACTCATTTACTCCTGAGAAGCTGTGCTACTGAAGCTGTAGGAATTTCTTATGTATGCAATGTGAGGGTTATTTGTAGGAACTTACATGTCATAATGTGAAATGTCTATGTGGGTATATTTCTTTATTTTTATACCAAAGGATAATCAAAGGACACACACACACACACACACACACACACACACACACACACACACACACTATATTGCCAAATAGAAATTAACTCTTCTTTTCCAAGGTCATTTTTCTTTCTTCTCCTTTCCAGCAATGGAAACATGCAGGAGAGCAAGGCTGGGACTCAGGTCCACACCAGAGCCCAGGAAAATTTCTAAGACCATAGAGATTCCATTTAACAGACCAGAGGCCTGCTAAATTCAGGAAGACCCCCACCAGAATCATAAAATCCTCTTGTTTATCCAAAAAAGAAAGCACAGGTTTTGAAGAGGCACAGGTCCCAGAACAAATCTTTGACCTAAATGTGGAGGTAATGTGGCCAGTTCTCTCTGCTCCACAATTCCTGTTTTCTCACACAGAGCTCACTCATTAACATAGCCATGGGAGTCTGACAGACCTGATAGGAGTCTGTGTTAGAAAAAACTAATTTTCCCTTCCTGAGAAAAGCAAAACCCAATCCTCCTCCTCCTCTGTGTTTCTCCTTTACTTTTATATGGAACACTTCACTTCTGACACTTCTGCTCACCAAACGTGTGAGATGTTTTTCCCACACCAAGAAATTCACAACGCCAACTGGGTGTTCTATGATTTAATTCAACTCTGACACTCTCCTCCAGGAGATAGCATCAGATTCCATGGGTTAAGGGCTCAGCCTCAAAATACTGCTTCTGCCTCGCTTCAGGTGCAAGTCACAAGTAGTAGGTCCCCAGATCACCCACAATTTCTCTCCAACTTGGCTACAAACCCAA
The DNA here is from genome assembly GCA_003508835.1 of Eonycteris spelaea. Lineage (NCBI taxonomy): Eukaryota > Metazoa > Chordata > Mammalia > Chiroptera > Pteropodidae > Eonycteris > Eonycteris spelaea. The sequence continues at coordinate 13,907 of PUFA01002323.1, read as the reverse complement.
GATTCCCATGACCCTCTCCTCAGGTTCCATTAACTTGCTAGAGCAGTTACACCATTCATGGAAACACTTACTTACATTTATTAATGGATATACCAAGGATACGGATGAGTAGACAGATGAAAGATACATAGAGTAGGTCTGGTAAGGTCCTAAGTGCAGGAGCTTCTATCTCCCTGTAGGTGGATGTGTCTACTAACCTGGAAACTCCTGAAACTTTGTCCTTTGGGGATTTTTATGAAGGCATGATGGATCATTAATTCTATTTTCAGCCTTTCCCTTCTCAGGAGGATGGGGTACAGGACTGAATTATCCAAGTTTCTATCATGGCTTGGTCTTTCTGGTGACCAGCCCCCATCCAGGGGCCATTCAAAAATCCATCCAATTAAAACAAAAGACACTCCTATCACCCAGGAAATTCCAAGGGTTTCAGGAGCCTGTGTCATAAACCAGGGTCGCAACCCAAATGTTAAAGTAAAAGATGCTCCTAATGCTTTTATTACTTAGGAAATTACAAGAGTTTCTGTGCCAGTAACTAGGGGTAGAAACCAATATATATTTTCTATTATCTCACAGAGTCATATTGAAAAGTGATTTCTTGCACACCCAAGCTTGTTTTTCTCAGTCAAGATGAGACCCATACCTCAGTCATAATTCTCCTGCAAGTGAAGCAGAAATTGGGGACCACCTTGCTTCTCATTGATCCCAGTTATCCAGATTGAGTCCCTCCATGCTCCCCAGGTACTCTAGTTGTCCACATTGTGGACTGTCATGTGCAAGTGACAATATCATAAAGGGTAAAGAGACTGTAGTCAGATAAAAGCAATAGCAGATGCTGAAAATGTGTTCCTGAACTATACATTTATGACACCTTAGTCAAATAAATGAGAACGCTTTCATTCCACTTTAAGCTATATAAAACTCTATGACCAACAGAGAATATACATTATTTTCAGGCCTATATTTCAAGTATTAAGAAAAATTAATCATGTGATAATTAAAAAGTACAAATCCTTAAATGAATCCCCATTTCCCACTGCCAAAAGGGACATTCAACGATGTCACAAGGAAATTTCCTATAGGACTCAAAGTGCCCTCTCCATAAGGTACAGGCAAGACTTGAGGTTCCAGGGCTCTGCAGGGGGCAGGAAAGGGAAGGCAAGGCATACTTCCAAAAAGAGAGTGGGTATAGAACATACTAGAGATATCAGAAAAGATTGCTTAAGACTAGACTCAAACCCAGGCCTTGGTCCTCTGGTCTCAATATCCACTTCAAAGATCAGAACTTTAGTTCAACTAACCCATTCCTGGCTTCTGAGTGTACCACACACGTTTCTAAACTCTGGAGAATGGAGACTGTCTATTTGGGGTAGAGTAAGAAAAATAAGGTTGAAAACATATAAAAGATTAAAAGAAAATAAGGATATGCTTAACTCTTGAATTTGAAAATACTGTCTATCAAAATGTGTTTGTGTATGTATGTGTACTTACGTGTATGTGTGTACATATATGTGTATGCATGTGTACATATCCGTGTATCTTATGTTACATAAGTCTTGTGAAGCTTTTCTAATTCCAAAAGTATAAATGTTACTAACATAAAACATACCATTTGGAGGTTGAATTGTTTATACTTTTATTATACTTATTTTTTGTGAATTAAATAATAAATCATTAGTTTAGATTTTATATCAGTCATTCTAAGTGAAGATGGTAAAGATTGATTTAAAATGACAACTTAAATTGTCAAAATTAAATGAGTATAAAATAAAGTTCTTTGGGGTCGATAAAAGTAAAAAACTTATCATGCGGGAAAAATATGTTGAGATTTGCAACAACATGGATAAACCTGAAGGGCATTGTGCTAAGTGAAAAAGTCAGACAGAGAAAGACTAATACAACATATTGTCATTTATATGTGGAATTTTTAAAATAAATACATAGATAGATAAAAAGATGAAATCATAAAAAGAGTAAAAGGTTGGTAGAAATAGAAAAAGGTTCGTGAGTACAAACTTTCAGTTAAAAGATGAGGATCTAACATAACATGATGGCTATAGTTGATAACACTGTGTTGTATAAATGAAATTTACTGAGAGTGGAAAAATGTTCTCACACACACAAAAAAAATGTGAAGTGAAAAACATGGAATTGAGGACAAAAGGTACTGAGAATATTCTGTGAAACAACCAAAATTTCTGAGAACTTCAAACTTTCAAAAGGCTATGAAATTGGTGGGTTCAAGCCAAGATCTCCAAGAGAAACGGAAACTAGGTAATACCTGGCTTCCAGGTGGAATGAATAAAAAATTGATAAAGGTCTAGAAGGTCCAGGATAGTTGAGAGAAGGAGCCTGGATGGACAGAGGGAGGGGCTATGATCCAGCCTGCTCCCTCTGTCACCTCCCCATCACTCAAGAGCCCTTTGTGACCTGACTGAAGTCCTGTGATGCGGGTTTGGGCCTCTAGTCTACAAGCCACTCCCAATGCTCAGTTGCCTGATGGCAGCAGTGCGATTCAGATGATGGAGAATTACCTCTCTTTTCTGAAAAGTGTTATTGCTACCTGGTTGAGCTCCGGTTTCGCTCCCTGGGTAACTGATACCATCCTCGTCCTCCTGTGTGGACTGGGGCTCTTCCTCCTGCTACTTCCCTTGTTAAGGAATAAACTATCCTTATCACCACCTAGGAAACAAAGAAACATCAAGAAGGTAAGGAACCTTTGGCCCAGACCCAACAGAGATTTTCTTGTTTCTTATTTATATTTCCCCTTTTCCAAATCACCTAGAGAAACTCCTGAGATGAGACTTCTTGGGAATAATAGAACATCATCATCCTAGGAACAAGCCCGGCCGGGCAGGGGTTAGAGCAGGCACGAGGGTTTCTATCCAAAGATCTCAGACTGTGAGTCCAGGTGTGTTGGAGGGCTCCAGGTCACAGATGCAGTGACCAGTGGCCAACGACTGGATACTAAGTAAGAGTCAGATCTCTGCAGGTAGACAAGCCCCTTGAGCATGACTGATTCAGCGGGTGCCTTCCCATGGCAGGTGTCTGGATCAAACCTCTCCTCTGTTGGGGCTGTGCGGAGCCCCTGAGCACTTCTGAGCAGAGGCTGGAGTCAGGCTCTGGCCTCGGAAAGCAGAGTTCTACCTGATGGAGCTCAGAGGGGCCTGTAGGTCTGAGAATGTTTGTATTTCTTGAGCAGAGGAACAGTGATGGAAGAAATCATTGATGGCACATAGAAAATCTTTCTTTATGTTTTTCAAATAAAAACAGAAATATCTTTATCCACTTTAAAAATGAAGGGAGAAAAACACAGAGTCCCATTAGTTAAGTAGAAAGTCATATTACTCACACTGAACATCTGCAACTAGTCTGGAGAGAGGAGAGTGAGAATGAAGTCCCAGCCCCTTGTTTTTTCTTGTCTCTCAGTGCCAGTGGAGCCGAAGTGGAGGCGCAAAAGCAGAAAGAAAAGTAAAACTTTGAAAGGTGAGCTTCTGCCCCTCCGCCCTGCTCCCAAAGGTTCACCTCTACCTCTCCCGTCCCTGAGGGCTCAGCTCCAGGTCTCCAAGGACACCAGCAGCACCCGTCTCTCAGGAGACAGAGCTCTCAGGAAGGCTCCTGGAAAGGAGATCAGAACCCCAGATACTTCCCAGATCCCATGCTCAAAACAAAGCCTCAAAGCCTCTAGGGCCTGGAAATGGGTGTCACCCAGCAGGGGCATTTAGGCTGTCATAAAGATGAGAGACCTTCAGGTCCAACTGTGGACAAGTTGTTTACCTTCGCTCAGATCCTTCTGTGAGGTGCTCCCTGACTTTCCTCCCCCATGGGGTAGTTGTAAGGTCTGCAGGGGGTAATGGATGTGGAAGCATTTTGTAAATGATAACACTCTACCCTTCTTGAGCCTTGCCACCACTGTCAGGAATCGTGTGTCCTTAGACACAGGTGCTTGGGCCCCAGAGTTCTCCCTTTCAGGCATCTTCCCTAAAGGGCCATTGCCCTAGCCTCCTATAAGACTCCCAGGCTCTGTCTTGACCACGTGACCCAATCTCCTGATTTCTAGCTTGCAGAGATTGCCTACAAGAACTGGAAGAAGTTCAGGGCCTAATTTCTCTTCTGCAAAGGTAAAAAATCTTCCTCTTTTCTTCTGTGTCCGCCTTCCTCTTGAGCCTATGATGAGACCCCCATGGCTGCAGGCCACCTTGGGCTATTCGAAAGAAGGGAGGGGCATGGGAATGGAATGTGCCTATAACCCTGGGATGAGGGATAGCGGGAGCACTCTGAAGTCAGCATGGGGACTAGAGAGGACCCTGGGCCCCAAGTCCCCACTCCCACTTGCCTACCCTACTTGCCCTACCCATCCTGCCCTCCTAACCCCACCTGCTCCTGGATGTAGCCTGTGCCTTTGTCTCCTGCAGCCATCTCGAGAGGCTCCCGGACAAAGGCAGCTGTCGTCCGCATTCACGTCAAGACCTCTCTGGCAAAGTATGCAGAAACAAAGCCTGCGGGAGCTCACCAGCCCTGTGGGGAGCCTGTGGAAGATGCTACTCCCGCCATGTCCTCATCAGCGTCTCCAGCTCCTCTGACCCTGCGTCCTCTATCTCTGGCCTCCACCCTGTCAGCAGAACATCAAGAAGACCAGTCTGACTTGAATAGAATCCCACTGGGCACTGTCATAAAGAGTTCACCTCCAGGTAACTCTTCTCTGGCATCCCCCATTCCAGCCATTTCAGCACTTGGTGGCTCAAGTTGTCCTATTAAGTGCCTGTCCTGGTGGTGGGTGACTACCAAGGCCTTGTTCTTCCCCACCTCATTGCAACGTAAGTCCCAGCAAGAGCATCTGTCTTGCCACCCACAAGAGGCATCGTTTTGGGGAGACCTCACAGATAGTCAGGTAGAGACTAGTAACCCTTCATTTGTCAACTCTGATGTCCAGAAGCTGTTGGAGATACTGATCACCAAGAGAGTAGAATTGAAAATTTGGAAAGGAAAAGAAAAGGGTGGGTCATTTTCAAAACAAGTGAGCTTGGACTGCCAACCGAACTCTTTGGGGAAATCTCTGGATTCTGAGCAGGACATCACAGCCCTCAATCCTTCTGGAGCATGAAGGACAAACCAGAGCAGATGCCCAGTCCTCAGCAGCTCTCACATCCCAATCTTTGGGGGGACCATATACAGCAGAAATGCAGCCAACTCTTCTGGGGTCTTCCCTCTCTGCACAGCGAGTCCCTGGTGGGTACTGCCTGGGTGCCTAGGAGCTCCCCTCACCTACAGGTTCCTTTTGTTTTATTCAATGCAATCTCTAACTGCTTTCCAGTTCCAGTTCAGCCTGGAACACCTTCAGGGCTTTCCCAAGCCTCACCCTTGCCCCTCCCCGGGGCCCAAACCCAAACCTTGACTGGAAAGTTGACCCAGTCCCAGCCCCGACCTCTGGCTGAGGTCCAGACCCAGACCCATCTCACCGCCTCCCTCCCAATCCAACTACCTTCTTCTCTGCTCAAGATAAGGCCCTCTGGGGTCTCCTGCCAGAGACCCCAGAATGAGGCACAGTCTTTCATCCCGACTGAAATTCAACATTTAGATTGGCCTTTGTTGCAAAAGCAAGTGAAAAAGAAGAAGGCTTTACCTTTTGCTGCCAAAAGATCTCAGGAAGTATTCGGTCAACTCACTCCCAACCTTTCCCAGGACAGGGGAGCCTCCCACAGGTCAGATTCCATTCTTCACAGGGACTTTATCAGCCCTAATCTTGAGAAGCAACATATTCAACAGAGGCTCATCAAAGATGAACACCTGGATGGTCTGCACTTCAGGATCCAAGTGTCTCTGGAACTGATGCAGGCTCAGGGCCAATCCCCAGGATTATGTCAGGCACAGGACAAGAAGGGGCCCTTGCAGAGCTCTGTAGTTACAAGTGAGAGCAGCCACTCACAGAAGATAAAGTCCAGGTACACTAGAAGATCCCATAGGAAGGGTATGTTAACATTACAGCTAGCTGAGGACTTCAGCAGGGGTCTACAGAAATGTATGAGGAGGATCCAGAAAGATCCCTTTAGAGGCTCAGCCAGCTTCCCAACGAAGATTCTGAGAATGAACTCCAAGAAGGAATTGAAACGATACGTGATGAAGCCCTCGGAGAGCATCTTAGGAAGCTGCTTACCCAAGGGCCCAGGTAAGAAACATCTAGAAGAAATCTTGAAAGCACACTTGGTCAGGAAGTCAGAGCAGATCAACCAGGGTTTGATCCCTGTGAGTGTGCGTCGGTCCTGGCTTGCCACCAGCAATGCTTTTCTTAAGAGTAACACTCACGTGGAGACCAGAAATCGAGCATCTTTGAAGGGTCGGGATTGCTGCGTGAACACCACCTGTGAGATTTCCATCCTCAGTCCACACATTCGACAGGTGCTGGAAGCACACATTATACGATTTCGTGTGAGGGAGAGGTGGGGCCTACCCCTCCAGGCCTTTGAGACCAAAAATCTGAAGCCAAGTGAGGCTCAACAGTTGCCCCTTCCACAATCCCCACTTGCCCCCTCAGCCACCTGTGTATCCGGGGCCTACTCAAAAACCAAGTTCACTAAGGTCTTGGGAAAACCTCCTCAGCCCATCCTGGGAGAGAAAGTAAAAACAAAAGAGTCATTTCCCACCTCAGCAAGTCTTCTCCTCGCCCCCTCACCTGCTTGTGAGGAAATCCAGAGGGCACTGGGAGAGACCCCAGCTGGCGATGGCCATGGGCCTGCACAGGCCCTTCTGACTAGACAAAAGGGCAGGCTACCTTCTCAGTCCCTCACACTCAGCCTCATGTACAGAACCCAGCAGATTGGGGCTGTCGTGGGGATCAAGAAAAGGAGCCAGGAGCCGAGTCCAAGTTCAGCGGGAACCAGAAAGGAGCCAATGGAGGAGAGAGAGGGTCAGGCCTCAGAACACCCCTGCCATAAGATAGCATTAATGGAAATGAACTTAGGATCCAAATCGTCAGAGGCTGAAGAGGCCAGGGAGACAGTGGAGGCTGGGGAGGCCCCTACTTCAGAAGGCATTGTAAGACCCAGTGTTCCAGCCAACTCCCAAACCATTAATATGGATCTGGGGAGATTAGGGTGTCCAGGGCCCAGTAAAAGCCATTCGCCTCCTACAAAGTCAGTTGCCCAGGATCCAGAGGAGTCAGACCTTAAAACAAAGATTGCTAGGAAGTTTGAGCTTCGAAGGAAGGTGGATTCAGATAACCAGCCTCAAGGCCATGCTACCGATGTGCTCACCAATGTGCTCCTCCAAGACACTCATACGGATGTGCTCCTTGCCACAGACATCGTAGCTGCAAACAGGTCACTGTCCAGTCACCAGGGTGAACAGACCAGTGGGAACACACCAGCTACCCAAGTGCCGAATGCCCTCATATGGAGTGCACAGAGGAGCCAGAAGCAGCAGGTGCCCAGGATACCAAAAGTTAAGGACCCATATAACAGCCAGAGCAAGATGTTTGTCCCCATCGATGAGACAGAGTACAATAGGAAGTCCAACCCAAGAGAGCACAAAGAAGAGTTGACAGAACTGAGGACCTCCCAAGCCAGTGGGATGAGCGATGCTCCCCAGGTCAATGGAATAGAAGACACACTTGGGAACAAATACCTCAAACTCCTGCCAGAGAAGGAACAGGTTTTTCTAGAAAACCACTCTATAAAAAGGATGAGGTACTCTCTGCAGTATCTTAACACCAATATAGTCAAAGAACCGGAAGGTTCCCTTTTAAAAGACCAGCCCACAACAGCCATTGCCCAGAGCTGTGAACCAGTCAAAAGCAAAGTCATTATGGATGACAGACCTATGGAAGTTCAGGACATTGTGACAGCTGTTGGACAGATCCTGGTGGAGAAACTGAGACTTCACCAAGGACTTCCTGCCTCAGAGCTAAAGCAGCACAAAAAACAATTCCAGGACCCAGTAGGTGGGTGTTCTTCCTACCACAGGGTTCTCTCCTCCCCAGAGCAGAGAAAAGTGATGAGAAAGATGGCTTATGATCACCAAGTCGCCCCCAATGGACACAACTCTCCTAACAAGAGCAAGTGGACTGGAGACAGGGACAACAAGTGGGCCTTCCCACCCATAGAGACAGGGTCCCCAGGGAAACCCTGCCAGCATGAGCCAAGAGTAGCAGAGGCCTCAGACCACCTTCACCATTACCCAGCAGGCCATCTTCAAAAGTGTCTCTCCTCTGGTCAACCATAGTATGCTCACAGCTTTCCTGATAAGAAAATTTTTCTCCAAGAAACAATTCAGAACATGCATAGAAAACCTTTTTTTCTCATGGTAGCATATCCTCTATGTGCTAATGACTTCTTCCTTCCACTATTCTTATTGTTTTTCAAAATATATGTGCTTCAAAATATATATGTGTTTTTGTTTTTTTTTTTTTTCTCATGAGAGCTGATGGTCTCTGTGCCCTACAGAGGGAAGAGAAGGGATCAGGGTCTGTTTTTCCTGAGTTCTTGCTTTGGCTTCCATAAGGGACAGGGCCATGGAGGGAGGGTGACCACAGCATGGCATCTTGTTTCCATAATACCATCATTACAAAAACAAACAAAAGCATTCAGGTCTTGCAAAGATTAGTGAAACTATAAGATCCCATCCCAGGATCTGGCTCAAACCATCCTTTCTTGCTAAAAGAATTTATCACCACTAAGTCAGTATTACAGGAAATGTTGGAGGGACTTCTTTAATTTTTAAAAATAATGTATTGAAAACAGGAATAAAGAATGGTAATAACTACATTACCATTAACAAGTACCTCAAATGGAAAAGAATTAAGTGCTCCAACCAAAGGATAGAGTTGCTGAATGGATAAGAAAACAAGATCCCTACATATGCTGCCTACAAGAGATTTACTTCAGATTAAAAGACATAGACTAAAAGGAAGAGGATGGAAAAAATATATATTGCTTTGATGGACCTAGAAGGTATTGTACTGACTGAAATGGGTTGGATAGAGAAAGACAAATATCTCATGATTTCACATACATGTGAAATCTAAAGAACAAAATCAACAACAACAACAAAAGCAGAAATAAACTCATAGATACAGAGAATATTTAGAGGAATACTAGATGGAAGGGGGATTGGGGAGGCAAAAAAAAGGCAAAGGGATTAAGAGTACAAATGGATAGTGGCAGATTAGACGTGGAGATGTAGAGTACAGCATGGGGGAGACGGTTAATAATGTTTTAATAAATATGTAAGGGGAAGAGGGCACTAGATTTAGTGGGGTGAGCACTTTGCATGTTATGTGGATCTCTGATACTATGCTATACAACTGAAATTAGTATATTATTGTATGCCAACTCTAATTGAACAAAACTCATTGAATTATACAATGTAAATACAAGCAACTAATCTATTATAATTCAATAATGATGGGAAAAAAAGAAAAAGATTAGTAAATTGAAAAAGAGCCAATAGAAATGGAATCTATAGTCAATAAATGAAAAAACCCAATGGACATTCAAAGAAGAGGTTGAAAATAGCTGAAGCAAAACTGACTGGTAAAGAAAAGCTTTAAAAATTTATCAAAGAACTAAAATCTATATGAAAGAATGAAATAGGACTTAAAATTTAATAATTGAAATTAGGAACTCAGAGGATGGGTGAAATGAGTAGATTAAACAGAATTTGTCTCACTGAACATGATTCTAGTTCTTCAGAATACATATTCTTTTCACCAGTATATAGGGCATATACAAAAACTGGCCATAAGTCAAGCCATTATAATTTCAAAAAAATAAGTATTTAATTTTGTGGCCAAAAGCATTTTCTATTACTACAATGTAATTAAACTAGGAATAATACAACCTGCAACTAAAAACACTCATAAGTTTGAAAATTGTAAAATACCAATCTAAATAATGCAATGGTCAAAAAATAAAACAACAGATATTAGAAAAAATATAAACTGAAAGATAACAAAATAACGGAAAATCAAGGCTTTGGGATGACTCAGGCATTTATAGCTTTAAATGTGCATATCGAAATGATTGCTGAAAAACAACAATCTAAGCATTCATCTATGTAAATAATAAATAAAGAGAAACTAAACCAAAAGAAATGATAAGAGGAAATAATAAGATAAGGGCAGTAATCAATGAAGAAGAAAACACACATATAATTTTAACACTACTAAAACCCAGTTCTTAGAAAAACTATAAAATTAATAAACCAGTGGTATTTGGTAAATTTTTCTTATAATCTGGAAACCTTTCCACCAAGTAAACACATTGAAATTGATCTGAAAAAAGAGACACCCCCCCCCTTCATTCATGGGGCTCACAAAATTATGTACTGCTGCTCATTTCACACAAAATTCTATTTCATAGCATTTATTTGAAAATGCAGTTAACTACAGGAAAAGTGAAGATGCAGTTAATTATTTCTGGGCCTATAAATATGAGTTAGAACATTTCACCCATTCAAAATAACTCGTTGCGAAGTTAACAATCTAATTTATTCATTTAACAGTTATCAGTAATCATCACAGGACTGAAGCATTCTCAGCTCACAACATACATCCAAGACATTTTTCTTGGTTCTAGTCTCAGCAGCTATGAAGTAAAAACTCTTTTGCTATCTCCAATAATTGTGTCACTTAACAAAAAGACTGCAACAATAACAAAAAGAAGAAAAAACATCAGTTTAGCATTCTAAGAAAAGCTCATAAGCATAATGGTATTTATTATATTTTCCCAACCTGATAGCTATAATGCTGTTCAAATTAGAATTTTTAGAATAAAAATGTACCTTTCTGAAGCCATTCAACTGATATAAGAACAAGAAAAAAACTGGCATCTAATTCAGTTGGAGCTGTCAACTAATAGAATATCGTTAGTCAAATGTAGAAACTTTCATAAAATGTAACTTCATTTTTTCATTCAACATGCTGCAGAAAGTTGATGTTATAGTGCTGTGAAATCATACGAAACTTGAAACTTTAATCCTGTGTAACTCACATTTGTGACACTTGTGACATTTGGGTGTATATACTATAAAACAAAAAGAATTACAGACACACTAATGTGCATATGCAGACACATCTACTTATGCATATATGCTCACATATGTACACATGCACATGATGTACACATATAAACACAAAACAAACACACCAAAATATACACATGCATACACATGTTTACACAGGACATAAACACACATACATGACCACCTGTACACATGCATACATATACACACTTATACACACATACACTCATTCATGAATACACATACCTACACACAGGCATACCCACACTTTATAGAGTATGTGTTGAAATGTGTTAAAAACAGTTTTTAATTGGATTTTTTAAAATATGAAAGCATCCCAATAAATGCTGCATTAAAAGTAATATGTAAATGCTTATTTGAACTACAGAAACTTTCGTAAAAGAAACATCCTTGAAAATATTGATTATTTTGAACTATGAGTACAAATGTACCTTAAATTTTCTCACGTGTAAAGCTATTTTACTTAATCCCAGCCTCTTGTCCTCTTCTGTTTCTGCCCCAGTTCTTTCCTCTCCTCCCATAATGTGGTACCTCAGCCCTGATTTGAAAGTAGTAGAAGTTCCATGCTGAAAGTAACCAGCATTTTGCAGGCTAATTAGAGTTGCTGGGTGAGTAGGAATAAAAATGGCTCAATAAATTCTAACATTCCATTCTTGTTAATGTCATCCCAGGTGTAGGGAGAGGTCAAGAACATTCCATGTCTTCACTGTAATGTTAAACTACTGTGCATTCATTTATTCTTGGAAATGAGCAGACACTGCGGTTAAAAGCAAGCTCAAAAAACATTGGGAAAATACGTTTGACATCTTCATCCAGTTTCTTTTTAAGGGAGAGTGCTCTGTCTATGGGAACAGGCTACATCAGAGCCCCATCTCAACTTACACAAAGACCATTGCTGACTTACTGATTCCTCTTCATTCAGTGGAGGAAACAGAGAGCATGGAGAGGAGCATCAGGCTGGGCCACTCCATCCCACCAGGGCAAGACATGATCAGAAAAACCTTATTTCTCTAATAATTAGCCATCCCTAGTCATTTGCATACTTCACCATGAGAACTGAAACGCTGCCAGGTATTAGATTCTTCAGGGGAAACACTTGGCATGGAGAAGCGTGCACTGTCTTGCCATTCTACATTAACCTACAGAGCTTAGAGAAAAACATTGTGTAGTTGAAAGACATGATAAATCTTACTTTTCATTTGAAGATTCTTAAATTCTACCAGTGTAGCATAGATAATAAATTGGAAAAATATGCAAATATATATATTTCTAATAATGCAGTGCTCTTAAATAACTTTAAAAAATAAAATTCCTTTCTCTTTGGAATCTTAAATAGATGATAGACTCTTTTAACTGTTTTTAAATACATAAACAGACAAATCATTGATTTGAAATAACAATCTACTCTAAATCCAGGATTAAATACAAATGAAAAGCTTAACTTTGGGGCTATGTATTTCTGGAGATTGAGTTCAAGTAAAGCAGGAGTAGCAGATGTGTGGTAGAGAGAATGGTGGAAGTGAGAAATAAATACTTGGAATGCAGAGGAGGAAAAGGCTAGTGCATCTTGCCCCCTCATTTCAAATCATCATCCTTGGCCAGGTATTACCATTTTACATACAAATGACTCATTAATCCCACACTACTTATGTTAGCTGGTTTTTGGTCCATTGTTCTCATGTACAACAAAATAATGGATACCTTTGAATGCAAATCAATTTTATTAACAATTTAGGATAAATGTGGAACTTGATAACTGCCAAACAAATTCTAGAAGGAAATGAAAAAAGATCTAGGAGGAGTGATTCATATTCCAAGTTAAAAATTTTTAATGTAATTTCTATACACTTTCTATATACTGGGAAAAATGGAGCAATGCCTTAACCTTTTGTTAGCTATCCAGCTACTCCTTTAAGGACTGTACACAGGCATAGTCACCCACTTTTGGGGCTAACAGGGCTCCCATTTCAATGTGCCATTATCCACGCAGAAATAATATGCCACTTTCACAGAAGCCTCAGGCCATTTGAGAGGACCTTCCTTCTCTTCATAGTTTCAGGGTTGATAGTCAGTGTTCAGATAGAAAGAAGTATTGATGATCATGGTTTTGTTTATTCGTTTGTTTGTTTTTAGGACTGGATTAAATGTCTTACAATAACAGCAAACATCTGGGACATAAAGAAACAGCTCAAAACATTAACATGCTTCTATTTGGGAAATACTAACGTTTCAATCACTGCCAGGTTATCCTGCTTCAGTTTCCCAGTAACAAAGTCTTCGCTCCTTCAATCTTTTGCTGGGCCATATAGTAGTTCTGTTTTCAAGTTTGTGAGGAATCTCTGTACTGCCCTCCATAGTGGTCGCACCAATTCATATGTTCACCAACATTCATTTTCACACTCTCACCTTTTGGTACTTTACAGCAATACAAAAACATTAGTCCTATGTCATGTGTATGCAGTTGAGATAGGGGCCTTAGGAAATGGCAATAGTGACAGTCTTAGGCAGGATTTCCATCTGAAAAACATAAAGGGGTTTACACATACCATTATTTTTTAAGAGCAGTAGAATGCTGATCACACAGAGTAGGATGCTTAAAGCAAACCCTGTGTGGATTAAAAAAAAGGAGGCTTTGTACGACATTTATGTGGAATTTTCCAGAGAGGGCTTCCTATCTTTAAGGTATTCTAGCAGTTCATGGGTTTAGCTATTATATGCCTTGCCCTGCTGTTTTTCATGAAGCAGAAGCCCTTTCTGCATTTTTTTAAAAAAGGTCCTTTAGTGAAAGAATTTATTCAAAGATGACTTTCATTGTCTTATAGATAAAATGTCAATATGGCATCAATTCGTCACTTTTTTTATAATGACTGGGA